>VYZR01030258.1:0-20878 GCA_013400675.1 Oxylabes madagascariensis
AGGCAGCGGGCAGCAGAGGCAGCAGGCAGGAGAGGCAGGAGAGGCAGCGGGCAGCAGAGGCAGCGGGCAGGTAAAGCAGCGGGCAGCAGGGGCAGGAGAGGCAGCGGGCAGGTAAAGCAGCGGGCAGGAGAGGAAGCGGGCAGGGCCCCGCGGGGCCCCGGCAGTCCCCACAGCCGTGCTGTGCTGTGCTGTGCTGTGCTGTGCTGTGCTGTGCTGTGCTGTGCTGTGCTGTGCTGTGCTGGCCGCGCTCGGGCCGCCCCTGCCCTGTCCCGCGCACCTGAGGGCGAGGGCTGTGGCGGGGATGCTCGGCGGGAGCTCTCGGGAAGGAACGGGGGATTGCGATGTAGTGCCAGCTGCGCCCTCATCTCTTTGCTTCGCACCACAGTAGTTGTCCTTCTATTCTCGCCACTGTTTCAAATGTGTGGCTCTGCCAATACCGTCCCTGTCCGCCAGGACTTGCCTTCCTCCAGCTCCTTCCTATCGAAGCTGGGAAGAAAAAACACAGAGGAGACCAATATTCCGTCTTGCCAGTGGCATCTTTTGCAGCCCAGCCTCTGTGTTCAGCAGAGGTCTTGCTTTCATTTTCCCTTGCAAATGTCCAACAATTTGAGAGAGAATATTTATCAAGCAGAGATTCTTTGTTACGTTTGGGTGGTTTGGTGAAGCCCCCAAGCTCCCCAATAGGCCCTGAACTTAAAGCGCAAGGCAAATGGAACAGGCTGGGAGGGAAAAGGGGAGGAGGAAACTTCATTTCTTCATGCAGAAACTGGATGGAACAATCCTGAGAAGGAAGGAACAGCCACACTCTTTCCGTGACATTCTGGAGAAGGTCATGTTCCATTTCAGCCTGAGACACAGGACTGACTCACTCTCCTGGTGTTTCTGAAGAAAAGAAATCAGTGATCTGTTCTAACTCTTTCTGTTCTTAGGGAAGAACACGTTTTGTGTGGTGCTCTTTTAGCTACTTACCTGCTTTGAGTTTCTACAGTGACTAGCAGTGAAGGGAAAATACTAGATCATGTCGGAGTTCTGGCTAATTTCTGCCCCAGGAGACAAAACAAATCTGCAGGCGTGGGAGAGAATGAACACTGTGACATCTAAATCCAACCTGTCCAGCAACAGTAAATTCCACATTCCAGACTTAAAGGTAAGTGAGGAGGGGGTTTGTGTATGGGCAATACAGCAGCATTAGCAAGGGCTAAAGACTTTTGGGATAAATATGGGATTTATCATTTGGGATAATATGCAGACAGTAGGAGACTGTGGTTGAGAGATGAGTTGTGTTCAGTCAACTGAAAATTGATCAGAGACAAATAAATCATTGTGCTTGAAGCTGAGCTTCACGTTGGAAGGGTACATGTGTAAGAAGTGAACATGAGTGAGATGTTAAATAACTGATCTATTGCATTCCATGTACAGTTTGCACCTAGTCATCAAAGTCATACAGCATGGTGCATCATGGATTGCTAATGCAAAGGGAGTAGCTGACTATGCACAGCCATGGCAGCAAGACTACTGACAGAGAAAAGAGTGTTGCTTTTTTCTATGCATACCTGAGATTGATATGATTTTTATCATCCATGGACCTTATTTTTACCATCTGTGGACCTTACCCCACTAGTGGTGGTGGTGAGTCTGCTTTTCTTGAAAGAAGTAAAGCATTTGGAGTATCTGAAGATACCTATTCTCATTCTATTTGTTCTACATAAAATTTGTTTCTTCTCCTTTAGATTGACCCTATATAATATTGAGCTGGCAACGTTACAAGAAAAGGTTTGGCAATATGCTGCAATACCATGATTATGGGGTTATGACTGACAGTGAGTCAACAAACAGATGTTGGTCAGAAATGGCTTTGTGATAGACTTGCTTTGACAGTAACAGAGAACACAGTCAGACACCCCCTTTTGAAAAAGTGCTGCTTCCCTTTGTTCTCTCAGTATATGACTTCTTTGTATGTGTAGATTATTTGTGTGCATTTCCAGTCACTGTTTTGTCTTGTTGAAGATTATTCTATGCAGCTTGATGATAGAGGACAAAGTGAAAACAGGAAGAAAGACACTGATGTGTAATCTTGAGACTACACATACTTTTTTCCTTTATTGGAAAAGGCTTTTTATGCCCTAGTTCTTGGGTAAAGGAATTGCTACTATTTTCCACCAAGTAAATAAAGTTTTGCCAAACTGTTAAATTCACATGTACTAAGGACAAGTCAGTCTCCTTAAGGCGCTGCCAACAGCAGCCTTAGAGAGAGTTGTGCATCTTTCACCTATTTCTCATCTTTTGCACAGGTTGGGACACTGGATGCTCTTGTTGGTCTGTCAGATGAGTTGGGAAAACTTGATACCTTTGCTGAAAGGTAAAATAGATCTTATTTACCACCTACAAATGAGAAACAGACATTGTTTTTATGGGATGGTATGTCCTTGTGTTCACCTCAGTCTGACTCAGTTCAGCCTGGACTACAACTGGACTAAAGTGGATAGGCTTTGTTTTAACCCCTGTGTTGATTGTCATGGAGTTATCACAAAGAAAGACTTGTTCTTTAAAATTTAGCCGAATTATATCTGTTGTAGCTTTGTCAGCACAGCAATCCATTCGAGTGGTAGTGCTAGGGAAGCTGTTTTTCATAGGGAAACTGCTTTAAATGGTGGTTTGTGGTGTTATTTTGGGGTTTTTTGTGCTTTTGTTTTTGTTTTAAAGAACATCCTCCCACCTCATCCAGAAACTTGATAGAACAAAACTTAGAGAATGTGAAACCCTCCCTGATCTTGTTTTGACGGAATATTTCTATTGAACCTTCTATCCCTTTTCAACCAGACAGAGGACTTCTAAGGATTATGTTCTTTTGAATGAAGTCCAGACCTATCCCTCTCAGGCTTTTAAACTCCTTAAAAACCAGAATATTGACTCATATTGCATCAAAACTACTTAAGCAAAGACTTACATGATCTCCTTGCTGACAATTGCCAAGTTTGCCTTTTGGGACAAAGTGACCTGGGTGTACAAAAAAATAATGTAGTACAGCAAGCTGAGAAAATGCCAGGTTTTAAGATACTTCATGGCACAAGGTAGACTTTGAGGCAGTGAAGGTATAAGCTGCTGGGTTTTTCTGCTTTGTTCTAGTTTTTGCTTTGGCAGCTTAGCTCACATGTAGTTTTGGTCACAGAGACGTGCGTTAGCTCTGGGTCTTTTTGCCTTTTTTCTCCCAGTCCGGACTGATAAGCATTTTCTTGTCTAAATGTGCTCAATCCTTTCAACGAGCTTTATGTGGCAGTTGCAAAGATATACAGAAATCCTGAGATAAACTGTTTGCATCTATGCTAGGCAGTTTAGGTAAAAGTCTGCTAGAATACATTTCTCCACAGCATTTTTTTTCTGATTTTACTGGTGCTACATAAGGGTTGTATTAGAATGATTGCATCTGATAACTCTGGATTGCACACAAGACTGATCTTTTAGAATCACAGAATATGATTCATATCTTGAGTTGAAATGAACCCATCACGATCATTGAGTCCAACACCCTGCTCTTCACAGGACCACTTAAAACTAAACCATACTCCTTTTTCAGGACTTTAAGTGAGACAGAGCAACTTAATTTATCAACAAAACCGTCTCTATCGTGACCCTGCCAAAAATACTGCCTCATATTCTTTGTAACATGTTCCAGCTTCTTCTTCAGTTGCAGAGATTCTTGAGGAAGTGGAAATGGGGGCAAATTTGGGGAGAGATGGTGCCAATACCTGCTATCTGTTCTAATGGAAAGTGTTTGATGATCATTGTGGACCTCTTCCAGCTCAGAATATTCTGTGATTCTGTGTCTCTAGTCAGGGTAGCAGATAGGAAGCAACAGTGTGATCTGGGTTTGAGGGCTGCCAGAAATCATCAACACTGATTTTTCAGGAAGACAGAACTAATTCCCAGCTTTGTGAAGAATTAGGACTTCTTAAAAGCTGACTGCAGAATCCCTGTAAGATCATGGAGGGCAGTTACAATTGAAATGTCAGTAGGAGCTCCTTAGGCTCACTGACTCCATCTGTTATCTGTCTTTATTTGCCAGCACTTTGTCTTTACTTGCCAGCACGATACAGCTGCTTGTTCAAACTGAACCCTGCTTTACTCCACTAATTGTCCCTTTAATGCCAGTAATGACTCTTACCCTCTGATGGGCTCTAGGCACAGAGCAAAGGGGTCAGTGAGGCCCTTCCACTGTAATCTGCTGAGGCAAGGACTCTTCCCGTTTGTCTCACTTGCCTGTCAAGATAGGTAACCAGGAAGGATCAAAAAGATTTGAAAATAAGAAAGATGTTTTGAAAAAAAAGAAAAATGCATTAGAGTAGTAATATTAGAGTAGTAACAGAGCATAACAGAATAATCAAAGGTATTAGCAGATCGAGTCCTACAAGGATATACAAAAGCATTTTGCATTAAATAAGTATCTCAGGTTTTATGTCTAAATTGTGATTCAAGGGTTAAAATGCCAAGCACTTGCACTTGGTTGAAGTAAATGGCATCCAGAGGGTTACAAGCCTATTCAGATGACCTGAGCATTTATGTTCCTGGTCCTGTGAAAGAGCTGCCTGCTGAACTGTTGCTGGATAAACACAGCTGCCAGTAAAGCCAGGCAGCACAAACCTGTCAGCGCTGCCTCCTGCCAGGACAGCAGAGAAGGGGCAAGAGTTTGCAGGAGCTATTGTTTCCACATGCTTTTATTATTTATTTACACAGGGAGGAGGAGTGTTTTTCCATGTCATCCTGTGGTAGCATGGAGCTCTCTCAAAAGGTGACAGTCTCCTGGGTCACTCTTACCCGGGGGTTCTCCGTGGTCCTTGGTCAGTGGCATACTTGGGAGTGGCCTCAGATTGCAGGGCTTCTGCTCCCTGCACTGTTTCGGAGGCCTGGCGGGTAGCACCCTTTCTTTCTCAGTATCTCTTAAACAGTGTTAGATTGGTTTGTTTGTTTGGTTTGTTTTTTGGAAGCTAATGACATTGCAGCAGTTGCAGAAGCAAAACATCAGTCTCAAGATATAGGTTAAATGGAGTTATTCGCTTTACAGATTTTTATTACTACTTCTTGAAGCAGTTTTGCTGAAAGTCTCTCTTTTTATAATGCATCATTTGATCATGATATTTGCTCAAGATGAGATTCATCTCATCTAAAGGCACAGATGTGATGGTTGGCTGTGAAAACTGCCCATTGTTGGATGTCAGTGTAGTCAGTGGGGCTCCTCCACGGGTCTGATTCCTGTCATTTGCCCCAGACATCAGTGGTGTGGAGGGGATGGGTTCTGTCTTAGCATGGGAAATGTATTGGGTGAGTGAATCCCACTTGCATTTCACAGGATGCCATGCAAGGCACAGAGGCTAAGGCAGGAGTGGAGAGCATTCCTCTGGCACAGTGTATTACGCACGGTGTGGCTGTATCCTTCTGCAGGGACCACGGGATGTTGGGCAGGAAGGGAGCCAAGCCTTGACTGTGTAGGTAGGACTGTAAGGTGCATGACAGCACACACCTGTCCCATCCTTTGTATCCGTGGAGAGAGGCCAGAGGTGTCTCCCACCTGTCAGGTCAGCCACCAGATGCACTCGAGTAATGAAAGCGGCTCAGGCCATCTGGAGAAGCTCCTGGTTTATACAAGTCCCTGTGAACTGCTTTCTCTATAATATCTTTAGCCTCCTTCTATATTGATTTTACCAAATGCTGTCTTGTTACAAGTTCCTTTGGGCTCTCTGAGCATTGTGAAGGAGACAAAAACCAGCTCTGTCTACAAGCTGAAATTTGCAGAAGTGCTTGGCAAGGTTGCAGTTGTCAGGGAACCTCAACCCCACCACAGCCTGAGTGTGGGCAGCACGTGCTGTGCTCCAGCAACCCTCAGCTGCTGCCAGGTCCCTACGGGGCTGCAGCCAGGTGGTGAAAAACTGCAGCAGCTCTGAGAAAGGGATGTGAACTGGAGCACAGTGCTATAGATTCCTCCTACAGGCACTCTGAACTGCACCTGTCCAGGGTCATGAATGATTTGAGTTGAAGAGGTACTTTAAAGATCCTCCTGCCATGGGAGGTTCCAATCCCCTGCCATGGGCAGGAGCACCTTTCATTAGATGAGGTTGCTCATAGGCCTATCCAACCTGAATGCTTCCAGGGACTGGGCATCCACAGCTTCCCTGCCAGTGCCTCATCACCCTCATAGTAAAGAATTTCTTTCTTTATGTCCAGTCTAAATCTACTCTTAATTTAAAACTGTTGCCTCTTGTCCTGTCACTAGAGGCACTGGTAAAAAGCCTCTATCCAACTTTCTTCTAAGAGCCCTTTGTATACTGAAAGGTCACAAGAAGATCTCTTCTTCGGACTGAATTGACCCCAAACAGCACAAAATTTAAGTACTGCATTCTTGGCAGCATCAGCAATCTCAGATTCTTCCTACCTGTCATAGGACTGGAAAACCTTTCCCAAGGCTCTGAGTTTCTTCACAGTAACGGAGATAGATGCAACTGCTTTGCAGCACGTGAAAGAAAAATCCTCTTCTCTGATGCTTTCCTGGTATCTGTACCTGGCCCAAAGTCCCTTTGTTGCTCTTGAAAACCATCGGGTTGGTCACAACAACACATTGTCCAATCGCACAACACATAGTCCAAACCCTGTAGATGCCCTTTCAGTCTCCAGCTCATCTGCAGCTGTAGAAGTCTCCCCTCAGCAAGGAAAGAAAGAGAAATGAAGCAGAAATGAAACCTGCTGTTACACTCTCTGTCACAACGCCAAGGATTGTGTCCACTTTGTGTCTCTGCCAATTTAATGGTCAGGCAGTAACCTTGTAGCTGCTTGGTTTTTTACACAGTGTGGTGAACCTAGGACAGTGAGGGAACTGTAGACCAAATTCTGTGAATATTTTTGAGTGCAGAAGGATACTTCAACAACCAGAAAGTCTCTTAGCCTGCATGGGAGAGGTCCCTTGACTAGAGACAAGGGGGAACTGGTCCTAGAGGGATGTGATTCATCCATTTCTTAAAATAAGCAAAGAGTAAGTGGCACAGTGGAGACAGTGTTCTCTAGGAGGGTCTCTGTACAAATCACTACTCTGAATTGGACAGAAGGATTTGAATCTGATTCTCCTACACCTTAAAGGAGTGTCTTGTCCACCACGCTAAAAGAGAAGAGAGAAAGGGTCCTGAAAAGAAAAGGAATAAGAAAGAAGTTCCCCATCAAGCAAGATAACACTGTTATTTTTTCCCTGAATATGTTCTGAGAACCTTTTCTCAGCGAGCCCTAAGGATTTCATCAGCATCCTATAGAACAGGTCTTCAGTAAATGTCTGTATGTAGCCTCCTTAGCCTTCATCACCTTGGGGGATTTTAAACATGAGTTTCTTGCCTTTCTTGCCTTCTGGTTTCTGTTATGTGTATAATGATTGTACAGAAGACTGAATCTTGATCTTCTGTAAGTCCAGAGCACAGGCAAAATGACATTACCTATGTTTTTGCAGAGATCAGTGTATTTAGAGGTAAGACATTTAGTTCTGCATTGTGTTCTAGATGTTTTATTATCATTTGAATAGCGAATTAACCTGCCTTGTCTCAGAAGTGTTTTGTTTGGGCATTTCTGTGTTTATCAGATCACTGTGAAACTGAAGCAAGTTTTGTAATAATTTTGTTTATTCACTAACAAAGTTTCTCGTTACACTTAAGCGTAATAAAGAAAATAGCCCAGTACATAGGAGAAGTTATGGAGGACTCCAAAGATAAAGTCCAGGAAAATCTTCTGGCCAATGGAGGTAGGTGCTGTGAATGTGGGGGTTTAAATCCATTGATGCTGCTTTTGCTTGCTTCAGAATATGAATATGTGGAACTGAAACCCTCACATTTTAGAAAGGACAACCATCAGCAACGTTTTATAAGAACGTGTCTAGCCTGCTCCCATTTTCTCAGCGGAAACTAACTTTGGAGTGAAGATGAAAGTAAGAGACATCCTTGTTCACTCCTAACATGATGTAGCATACTTCTGTGCCCTGCCTGGGCTTGATTACTTAAGGGCACCTAAATCTCATTCTGTATGGCTGTGTGACAACTGCCAGTAATCTGCCAGTAATTCGCATTCCCCAGCTATTCTGGAAAAATACAACAAAATTGGGTGTGGTATGCATGCTGATTACAGACTTGCAGCATGATGCTTTTGGATAAACTAGGAGTGCACACTCCGTCTCCCTTTGTCTGCAATGTCGTACTTCAGACCTGCATTAGTAAAGGATGGGGAGGAAGTTCTTTTAGAAATGTCCTTGAGTGATATAAAACTGATGTTTGACGGGTGCAACTGTTCGAGAAATACAATAATCCCACTTACTGTGTTTCAGGGCTAAAGGATAAAATGAAATGTCTCCAAAGTATGTTGAGGACTGATGGTTGTGGTGTTGTTACTTGCATGCATTTGTGTATATTAGTGCTAGACACGAGTCTTGGTCTGGTTGTAGAGATACAGTGATCAGGTTACGATGGATTTCTCAAGTAACAACCTCGTAGCTTGATCACGATATCCCTATGACTTGAGAAACAACAGGTTTCGTTCATTTCCTTTGTTTCCCCTTTTTACACCATTTTTTCCCTATCAGCTCTGCATGTGTTGTATTAGATATGGAAATTACTTGCATGTGTTACTGATTTTCTCTGTCTGGGTTTGGTCATCCAAACAGATAATATTGAATTAGGACATTAACCTTTTTAAGATTATTGACCACATCTTAAAAAATGAAGTCAGCTTTAGTATATGAGGATTCCCCTAATATATTCCAATATCAGTCTTCATAAGCATCAGCAGCTTTACTGTACCAATTCTTCCTCCTTTTCTGATTAGCAAAAGAACTATGAAGTTGAAGACTTCCTCGAGGTTGTGAAATCAGAAACAAAATTATAAGACACGATTTATTGCTGCGTGGTCCTTTTTCATACTATTCGACCATCCCAAGATAGTTTTAAGTAACACTGACTTTAGCTCACTTATATATAACCCCAATAGCAGTTTGGTGGTGGCTGTGTGTCTAAAAAGTTTTTTTGCTAGATTCGTAGGAAAAAAAATGCAAAGTAGTAAAAAAATACAGCACTTTTAGTTACATGGACTTGCACACACACACATACACAGACACTCAACTTTCCAGTGGACAATGGTTGAAAGCAGCCACATGCAAATTTCTCTCTTATAGAGGGAAATGTGTGCTTGTGTAATATAGAAACTTTTAATATATCATGACAGCACAAATATCCTTTCTTGAAATGTATCTAAAGCTTTTCTTCAAAGATTCATATCAAATTCTCATCCATTTATGGAAATGTTAAACCTAAATGAATTTAAAAATTTCTAAGTGGTGGAATAACTCCATTCTTTATAGTGAGCCCAAAACCAAGCAAAATGGGAAGCATAACAGTTTTGAAGAATTAAGTGTTTTGGAGAGGAAGTATTTAACATTATGTTTTAGAGCTGAGTGTGTAAATTGGATTATGAGACATTCCGGCTGCGGATTCCCTGGGCAGCTGTGAGCTGGTAGGAATCATCTCTCCTGGGTGGGCAGCTGTGTGAAGCCTTTTTGAAGTGGTTCGACAGGTTCCATAAATGAGGGATGCCATTCCAGGAGCATCAGGGTGCTGGGGTTGCCTGGCATTTTCAACACAGCTCTTCTGGTGTGTTCACAGTAGTTTGTGCCATCCCCAAGATTAGGCTGCTTAACTAACCTGCACCAGTGCCAGCCAGAGCTGGCAAACTCACTTAGGAGTGAGCTTGAAAAACTGGGCTGAGAACTTATGCTGTGCTCAACTGCCCAACATTTGGATGCTGCTGAGATTCAAGGAACGTGAGGATAGAAGGGGCATGTGAAGTTCTTCAGGGAACTTTTATATCTCATCAGCTATAAATAGGTTACTGTCTGTCTTTAAAGAGCCTGTGTCTTTGAAGCCTAAGCACACGAGCTTAGAAGAGAGGCAGCAGGGTGAAATCCTTGTGTTGTATGCTTCATGCTGAAAGTGCTGTGTGAACTTTGTTGCTGAAGTGTTTTTGACCTCTCTGCCTTCCCCACAGAGATTACGAGCAAGCACCAACGGAGAACTGTGCACGCAGCAGCTGTGTCATAGCTCTCCCAGTCTTCTGCAGTTTTGCCCCTTTTCTACACCCTCCCTGTGCAGGAGAATGTGCTCATTCCTGATGAGATATTAGCAGGAAGGGTTGGATCTTTGCCCTGTGATTTGTCCATTGGATGTGGAGGACATTGACACAGCTGTGGTTTTGAAAGGAGGGGAGAACACTGCCATGGCAAGTGCTCTCTGCCTTCCAGGCAGTTTATCTCTTGCTAAGAAGCCTATTTCTCCTAACATAAGACTTTCCATTCTCTGGAAATCTAATAGGGTAAACTGACTCTGTTGTGGGGTGAGAGAAGCCCCTGGAAAGGATAGTGCTCTCCTGCCAAAGGTATTCAGTATCACATGAGACTGTGGAGTAGTCAGCCTGGTAGTAGGGCAATTGCACAGTTTTTCACATGCCTTCTCATGCATCTTGGTTCATAAAGTTTTCCCCTAAGCCTCAAAGTCCAGCTCCGAAGAAATTGTGCTCAAACCTCACTGTGGGACTGAATTCACTCCCTGAACAAGGCAGCAAAGAACACTGAAGGGCCCCAGCTTGCATGGCCTTTTACTTGGCACCTTGAGCTTGTTTTGCTCCCTATCACCTCAGAGCAACTTCCCAGTCATTCTACATATTTACCCTCCTGGTCTGGAAGGAAGCCCACCCTTTAAGTGACAGTGCTTCTGGCCTCCTTGTCTAGACCTCGAGACCCTGTCTGCTGCCTTCCCCTTGTCTCCCTAGCCTTCTGGGGGGCAGTCCCAGCCCTTCTCGTTGTGGCAGGATGCATGACTTCACCCTATCCTATAAAGGTCTGCAGGAACACTCTGTAGTGGTGTGTTCAGCATCCAAAAGCTCTCAGACTCAGATAAAGAACTGTTTGATGTCATGAGCTGCTGGAGGAGAATTCCTTATTTGGTACCGTAATGTACTAAGCCTTAATGTTTTCTAACATCAAGAACCCTTAATCTTCAAACAGTGAAACAGGAAAATCTTGTTCTAGGAGCTGAATGTTGTGTGTGTTCATTTCCCCTGCATTCTGGAAAGAAGCCGTGGGTCTCTGTGGTCCCAGGGTGCCTTGTTTTGGGGGTTGCATGCACAGGTCCTTGCTGTGAATTTCTGTTCTTGGATGCTGTGTCTGGATTTATCTATTATATAAATAGTCTCTAGCTTTGTGTGAAATGGGGACCTCTGTGTGCAAAGTCAATGAGGAATTCCTCATTGCACCTGCATTTGTTTGATTTCTAGTAAGCATTTGACTGAATCACAGAGAAGTGACATCTGCTATGCTCTTAATACTGTTGATAAAGCTCTCAGCAACCCTGAATATTACTGCTGATCCTGGGCACAAAGTATTTTTCTGATAGCTGTTGCTGGGATTAAATGCAGGCATATTGCAGAAATCAAGATTGAGATTACACAAAACTGGTTTTACTGTGAAGAAGAATAGCTGTACATCTCTGTGTCCCACTGATACAGATAATGTTACACTTTTTCTGTACTGTTAGGTGTGATGCAGAAACGATTTTTGGTTAAACTTTTAAGTTTGGAGATATTTAGGAAGTCGATTAGATTGGACATAGGATCTGTGCATATTTGATCTAGATCAAATCTCTGTAAGAATTGAGAGGTGGGCTTCTGGTTATCATTCTAAAGTTAATCAAAGTTATGCCTAAGCTGTAGCTGGGGACTACTCCCCAAACCTTGACCTGCCATCTGGTACACTACCTGCTTTCATGCATCTCTTTGCATTTTCAGTTGACCTAATTAGCTACTTGACACGGTTTGAATGGGACATGGCCAAATATCCCATAAAGCAGCCGCTGAAGAATATATCAGAAGCATTAGCAAAGGTAAACTGTACTCCAGATTTTAAGATGTCAGCATGGGGAAGCATGTCTTTTGGCTGGTTGTGATTCCTCCTCTCATGGCAGTCAGTGGGAGCTTTGCCTTTGGTTTGGGCAGGAACAAGCTCAGAAGCACACACTTTGTACTGAAGCAGTTGATATTATTTTAATTTCTACTGCAATAATAATGATACATATATACATATGTTGATACATGTATTGAAACCTATTCAGTCTGTAAGCATATGGCACTTTATCAGATTCACTAGAGTACATTGATGTTTTCTGCACTTTTATCCCCTTCATTGTAATTTTCTTTTTTTTTTGTTTTCATATACTGCCGTATTATTCTCCACTTTGGAGGTGTTTTTTGTGAAATTGTTGGTCTGACATTAAATCAAATGCCTTCAGGCTGAATGAATTATTTACACTGTCAGTTCATTCAGAAAGGTATATGTGTTGTTGTTCAATGTAGTTAACGAATAAAACCATGAGCTTGCCCCTTAGGTACAGCTCTAGCACACCAACAGCAACAGCTGACCGAACCCTACTTTCTGCAGAGGCTTTGCCCCAGGAGAGCTTTGACCCCGGCTCCGTCTTGGCCACAGGCTGGTGGTTTTAGGGGAGCTGGCAGCTGTGTCTCTGTGTTAAGGTGTGATAGTAACAGGACAGAGGTAGAGAACAAGGCCTCAAGCCCTGCACTGACCCCCTTTTTTCCCTCTGTTTTAGCAAGTGACTCAGATAGAAGCAGACCTAAAGACGCGATCAACTGCGTACAACAACATTAAAGGAAATTTGCAAAGCCTGGAGAAGAAAACGATGTAAGTACTTTGCACTGGGGATGTTGTTATATGCCTGAAATGCAGGCAGTGTGTGCTCACACCCACTGTTGTGCGGTGGACCACGTGTGTTCTGGTGGGAACAACTTTTCTGGCTTTGGGACATGCTGAGCATTTAGAGACCCGGTGAAAACAGGTGGTGGGGTAGCTGGTGTATCTCAAAATCAGCTCAGGGAGACTGAAGTTCCTAACAGGATTTTATTGACAGTGTGAGAAGGCAGTCTTGGAAACAGTCAGCTGTTTTGCTCTGATGGGACTTCAGGGTGTCAGAAATTAGATGAGCTGTGTCAACTGGTGGATTCCTTTGCCACTTGGAGCTGTGCCCTATGTTCTGAGCAGCATTTGCAGAGCTCCCATAGGAAACAGCCCTGTCTTGCTTGATCCTGCACCTCACCAGCATCCCACTTATATTTTTGTTTTCTTTCTTTCCTTCTGTTGGTTCAGGTAATGCAGTGTTAAGGCTTCCCAAATGTTCTCTCTCCTGTCTCCATCTGCCTTATGGTCTTTGCCTATGTCAGTGCTGATACCTGGGTTTTTTCTAGGATATCACTGGGGAGAATGGTAAAATCCAGTAAGTAGTAAATTTAAAGCAACTTAAATGATGCTGTGCAAGCCCTCACCCAACACATACTCCTCTGTGCCCCTGTTCCTACTCAGGACTGGGCACAGGGCACAGGCGGCTGCCTGACACTGCAGCCAGGCTGGCAGCCTGCTGGCCAGGGCTCCAGCAACGTGAGGAGGAGAAGAATGGAGACCTCATGGCCAGGGACAACCTTCCTGTCACCATTCCATCCAGCTTTAAATGCCGGCAACTCTGGTGTCCACCAGTGCCACATAGCTTGGGATGAGCAAACATCTAATAAGTTACCAGCCAGTTAGTTAGTATTTAGACTGGCCCGGTGAACCTCAAACCAAAAACTACTAGTTTAGGTCCTACTTCACTCCTGCCCAGTGACAAGGAGGGCAAATCCTCTTCACACCTAGTGCTGTCCAGCCATGTACAGCCAGCCCTGGCTATCTACACGTCCTAGGATTTAATGTGCTCAGGTGGGCTTAGCCTGTGGAGGCCTCCTGCAGGTCCCACCTGTGCGTGAGGCTGCTGCTCTCGCTGCCGTTCAGCAGGAGGTGTCTCAGTGTGCTTGTCCACAGCAGTCCAGGGATGCCAGGTTGCTGTGATGGCTTAAGTCTGTACTTACATGGCTCACTCTGCCTGCAGCACGGTCACACAAGCAGCCCAACAGGCTTCCTGAGAGAGCAGCTGCTTCCCACACTGGCAATGGCTGAGAGCAGATGTGCACTTCCCAAGTATTTACACCCTTACTGTTGTAAAAACAACAGCAGCAGAATGGTGTAATTTTACATAAAGGGCATAAACCGGCCTCCTGCTAGTCACCAATATTGTGTCCTTTGTATCAGTTACTTTTTGATTCTTTCAGTTGCGGTAAAAATAACGAAACAGCCATTTCAGAAGTGTAGCTGTGTCCTTTAGCCGCCTCTTTCTGGGCCTTCTTCTACTCCAGTATATACTATTAGCATCTCCACCCACAGCACAATGCCTCCAATGTTCTGCTGCTGAGTTCCTGCTACTGTTTTTTTCACTTTGTCTTCTTCACCGTAGGGGAAATCTGCTGACCCGGACCCTGGCAGACATAGTGCACAAAGAAGACTTTGTTCTGAATTCCGAGTATCTTATCACGCTGCTCGTCGTGGTGCCAAAGTAAGACAGCAGTGTGTGCATCCCCCGTGTGGCATTGAGTCCCAGCCCAAGCACTGAAACCAGGTGATACTGGGTCAGGCTGGGGCAGCTCCTGAGTGCCCCGACTGGGACACAGGAGGAGCCCTTAGCAAAAAAGAAAGAACAATTTCTGCCAAGAGCGGTGCTGGCACAAAAGAGGGAGACAAAGACTGCGCCAAAGCTGGAGCAGGACAATTGGCATGTGGGTTTTTCATGGTTACAAGTGAGTTCTTAGTCTCCTGATAGGAATAGTACAAGCTAAGAGAAAAGCAGATTCTTACTGCAGCATAGCAAGTTTCTAAAAGGAGTTAGACCTGTTCAACTCATGATTTCTCTCTGCTGGCAGTATCCTTGTAAGTGCCCATACATAGGATAACTGCGACCAATGGGGAAGTTACACCATGTTCTCCTCAGAGCCCTACACAAAACTTTTCCTCTCTATATCGCCCTGTCCCAACACACACATACAGCATCATCACTCTTCTGTCTCTGAAAACTAGGTTGCAAAAAGCTGTCTGAAGTTTGTTGACCTCATTATCTGAGTTTATTCATGCTAAAAAGAGACTTCTCTCTTTGCAAACTCTTACCATCCCACTGTTGCCTTTCTCACAGTGCTGGCATTTGCCATGAGTGCAGTCTAGCACCGGATCCGCTCTGAGGTTGCACATTGCAGATGTAGCACACCTACCCACGGACCAGGGCAGCTTGTGCAGGGGTCCTGGAGCATGGGACACTGTGTGGCAGCCTGGAAGTATGTGCCACGTTCTTCCCACCATCAGCTTCCTGATGGTGACCCTTCCTCAAGCCAAGATTCAAAGTGAAGACTGAGGGTGTAGCATTGCAGGAAGCATCTTCTCAGCTGGTGACTGGGAGAGGAAAGGATAGGAGAGGTTTAATGTATCTTAATGACATAACTCAGCACAAAGAGCTCAACCCTTCTACCCTAAGTTATTAGCTTAATTAACTACATATATCAACATTTGCTTTCCAGTATATAGTGTTTATTCACTGTGCTTTGTTTTGTATTGTTCAAAGGTCAAGCTACCTACAGTGGCAGAAGACCTATGAATCACTTTCAGATATGGTAGTACCTCGCTCCACCAAGTAAGTGAAATTCCAAATTTAGCTCCGTGTTTGTTTCAGAGATCCCTGTCATGTTTCAGCCCCTCCAATTGCTGGGTCCTAGAGGAAATCACTAGTCTAATGCATAAGCTTCACATTAACGTATTTGCAATTCAAATAGAAATTAGGAACTTTGTTGAAGGAAAGTACAGATGAAAGAAAAAAAGGTCAGGTTTTTCACAATTAGCTTGTTCCCTTTTCCAGTAATCTATTTCTTTTTACTTTCAACTGGGCTGTTGCTTCCTTTTGTGTAAAACAGGCAATTTATTACATTAATTGAGGTACAGACACATGCAATCACAAAGAGCTTTATGGAAAGCACTNTTAGCAAAAAAGAAAGAACAATTTCTGCCAAGAGCGGTGCTGGCACAAAAGAGGGAGACAAAGACTGCGCCAAAGCTGGAGCAGGACAATTGGCATGTGGGTTTTTCATGGTTACAAGTGAGTTCTTAGTCTCCTGATAGGAATAGTACAAGCTAAGAGAAAAGCAGATTCTTACTGCAGCATAGCAAGTTTCTAAAAGGAGTTAGACCTGTTCAACTCATGATTTCTCTCTGCTGGCAGTATCCTTGTAAGTGCCCATACATAGGATAACTGCGACCAATGGGGAAGTTACACCATGTTCTCCTCAGAGCCCTACACAAAACTTTTCCTCTCTATATCGCCCTGTCCCAACACACACATACAGCATCATCACTCTTCTGTCTCTGAAAACTAGGTTGCAAAAAGCTGTCTGAAGTTTGTTGACCTCATTATCTGAGTTTATTCATGCTAAAAAGAGACTTCTCTCTTTGCAAACTCTTACCATCCCACTGTTGCCTTTCTCACAGTGCTGGCATTTGCCATGGGTGCAGTCTAGCACCGGATCCGCTCTGAGATTGCACATTGCAGATGTAGCACACCTACCCACGGACCAGGGCAGCTTGTGCAGGGGTCCTGGAGCATGGGACACTGTGTGGCAACCTGGAAGTATGTGCCACGTTCTTCCCACCATCAGCTTCCTGATGGTGACCCTTCCTCAAGCCAAGATTCAAAGTGAAGACTGAGGGTGTAGCATTGCAGGAAGCATCTTCTCAGCTGGTGACTGGGAGAGGAAAGGATAGGAGAGGTTTAATGTATCTTAATGACATAACTCAGCACAAAGAGCTCAACCCTTCTACCCTAAGTTATTAGCTTAATTAACTACATATATCAACATTTGCTTTCCAGTATATAGTGTTTATTCACTGTGCTTTGTTTTGTATTGTTCAAAGGTCAAGCTACCTACAGTGGCAGAAGACCTATGAATCACTTTCAGATATGGTAGTACCTCGCTCCACCAAGTAAGTGAAATTCCAAATTTAGCTCCGTGTTTGTTTCAGAGATCCCTGTCATGTTTCAGCCCCTCCAATTGCTGGGTCCTAGAGGAAATCACTAGTCTAATGCATAAGCTTCACATTAACGTATTTGCAATTCAAATAGAAATTAGGAACTTTGTTGAAGGAAAGTACAGATGAAAGAAAAAAAGGTCAGGTTTTTCACAATTAGCTTGTTCCCTTTTCCAGTAATCTATTTCTTTTTACTTTCAACTGGGCTGTTGCTTCCTTTTGTGTAAAACAGGCAATTTATTACATTAATTGAGGTACAGACACATGCAATCACAAAGAGCTTTATGGAAAGCACTTCATAAAAAGATGAAACACGAAATCTGCACTTTTAATTGCTTCCTTTGTAGCATAGAATAATTCAGCATACTGTCATTTGCACTAGCAAAAGCCATATTAACTCATCCTTTCACTTTGGGTAAAAAATCTTTCCTAGAACTTAAATATTCCATTGCTCAGTTCATGCAGGCTATGAGATCCAGTCCAGGGCACAAGAGCTGACAGTGGTATTACCTGAAAGGGAGAAAATGGAAAGCACAGAGAAAGAAACAAGCTGTGTTGTCTACTACCTGTCTCAAAAACACAAGTGCATGTAAAGGTGGGGGAAGAGTACTGGGAAACACAGAAAAATCAGGCAGGCAGAATGTGTGTGTATTACAGTGGGTTCAGGGACTAAACCAATTGAGTTTTACATTGAGATAGAGCAGCCAGTGCAAGTAAAGTCATTGTTCCCTGTTTCTGTTGCAGCAGTCTTCAAAAAGCAGGGTGTTGTTCAGTACCATAAATGAAAATAAAAAGAATTGCAAAAGGGGAATGTGAGGTAGGTAAAAAAGGCATGAGGGACTTGCCATGTCAAATCACAGCAGCTGATTTCCCTCCCACAGAATGATTGCTGAGGATGCAGAGGGTGGACTCTTCACTGTGACCCTGTTTAGAAAAGTGATGGATGACTTTAAGGCTAAAGCCAGGGAGAACAGGTAAGGAGCCCTGACTGCTGGGCAGAGCAGGCTAGCAAGTGATGAGGTTCAGGTGAGGGTTGCTGTGTGTGCAGCATGCTGAATCCATCACTGGTTTTAGGACTTCTTGACTGCTTGGGTTGCTGTTGGTCCTAAAGCCACTGAGAAGGCAGGGTGGGAAGGAGCTGCGGTAGCAGAATCAGCGATCCTGTTCTTTAAGCCCCAAATTACAGACCCTGAAATTGCCCTTTCTGCTCTCATTCTGCTGACAGCAGGACGCTGGCTTTCAGCTCCCACCCTCCACATACTTTAACTTGTTAAATGGCTAGCAACTTCCCATACCTGCTTCTCCTGGAGAAAAATAAATTAGTGTGCATACTGCCTGGACTAAGGCTTGTGAGAGCAAATGTCATTCAATTGCAGGTTCATGGTTCGAGAATTTTATTACGATGAGAAGGAACTGAAATGTGAAAAGGAAGAGCTGATGAAATTAGCTTCCGACAAGAAACAACAATATGTAAGTAGCACCTTGTGAGTTGGTGGCCCACACAGTGGCAGCCTTTGCTACCAGCATGCCTAAGCACCTCTCTCAGAAATGGCTTTATGGTTCCAGCAGTCTCTGGTGAGCTCCATTTAGCCCATAAAACTGAGGCATGGGAACAATAACTTGATTTGCCCAAGGTCACTTGAGTTTCTGATAGACTGGGAGCCACTATCAGGCTGCCTGGGAACTCTCCCAGCAGCCCATGATGGCCTCAGGGGCAGTGTTGGCTGTGGTTGCTGCTTCACTCAGCAAGGGGATCACAGCACTGTTCTGTTCTCACAGGGTCCCTTACTGCGCTGGCTGAAGGTGAACTTCAGTGAAGCATTTGTGGCTTGGATTCATGTGAAAGCCTTGAGAGTTTTTGTTGAATCTGTCCTGAGGTGAGTAGGCACAGAGTGCAGGCAGAGATTCCTGGGGAAGTCAAAAAGTACCGGTCTCTTCCTGGTGTAGTTCCTTTGCGGGAAGAACCTTTACATACCTTGTTTTGTCTTGCTCGAGGTGTGTGCCTTACACACTTCACTCCAGGAGCTCACAGGAGACAATACAGATGTCCACAAAAAAGGTGACATACAAATCTGATGAAAAACGATTCTTTGGGGACACTTACAAGGAAGGGGAAAACAGAAAGACACTGTTTAGTTGACTTTTGGCTTCAAAAAGAAAATGTTTTCCCAATAAGGAGTTTCTGCAACACACCACCAGTGGGCATGCCTGGAGGCTGAGGAGGAAGAAGGGCACTAGCAGACAGCTGTGCCCCTCCCCAGCAGATGATCGTGTGTGTTGTGTTCCGAGGTATGGCCTCCCTGTGAATTTCCAAGCAATGCTGCTGCAGCCGAATAGGAAGTCTGTGAAGCGCCTGAGAGATGTGCTGAATGTGGTCTTCAAACACCTGGATGAAGTTGCAGCAGCAAGTATAATGGATGTATGTGTTTGGACTGCAAGTGCACATGCTGTAGCTTCTCTCAGCTTAGCCAAATGAACACGTCCACTCTCCTGGGGTTAGAGCAGCATCTCCTCAAATCTTGCAATGATAGGAGCCCTGGGTGCAGCTCTAATCCCAGCTGGTTACAGTCTAGATTAGGGTAGGCTCAGATTATGATGCAGATTGTTTTCATTTTCTGTTGAAGCATCTGACGTTTACAGCTACCAGAACAAAATAGGTCTGCTCAATTATGGCCCCTCCTCTATGTAAAATGCTTAAAATCTACTATAAGCATTCAGATCAACACAAGCAAGGAAAGTTAATTTGGAACTAAATCCTGGGACTGACACCTCTGTCCCCTGTAAGAGGCTGTCATTTATAAATAACCTAGGCCTTCAACAAGCAGCAGTACTTGCTTTCTCCTTCCCCATATCTTGAATTACAATTCAAAACAATTTAGGCTAAAGCAATAAATGAACTAGCAGGCCTTCAAAACAGCCTAAAACCAGCAAGCACGGGTCCCACTGCATGAAGGGAGGACAGAGATGAGTTGCTGTAGAGCTGAAGCACACAATAATGCTACAAGTTCATAACAGCACAGGCATGAATTCTCAATGCTAATTACATTAGGCAACCTGAAACAAGAAGCAGAGCAGATTCTCAGCAGTGAATTCTCCACCTTAAGCATGGCACATACAAAGCTCCATTGCACCTGTGGGAATGGAGCACAAAAGCAGTCCCCTGGAGCTTGGAACTGCTCAGGTTTACTGGTACTAAAGCTGTTGCTTCCTTTTGCAGCCTGGCATGGACATCCCTGGGTTACAACTGAGTAATCAAGAATACTATCCTTATGTCTATTTCAAGATTGACCTCAGTCTTCTTGACTGCAGTTAAAGAAGAATTGCTCAAGCTTCATCTAATAACTTTCAAGACTCTCATGTTACTGTAAAACAATCTTTAGCTGCTGAAAATCAAATGAAAATGCAGATGCTGTAGCAGGATGATCTTCCTACCACTTCTAGTAATTTTTACAGTGACTACACTGTAAGTTATCTCTTATTCATAGTTTTACAAAAACATATTTCAGAGGCAGAGGTACTATGGTAGTATTTATTTTTTTTTTTTTGGTAAATTAAATTCATAAAGCAGTNAGATGACAAATATACACGACGTTATTTCCTTGAAAGAAGGGGAATCTTGCAGCCCTTTCCTTATTTATAAACAAGCTGATCACATCAGGGTCACTTCACTAGACACCAATACACAAGACATGGAGAGCAATAAAATAATAGTATTTTTATTTAAAAAAGCAGCAGTAAACATCCCTATTTGCAGTCCTGATTCCCCTTCCAAAGGAAATAGCAATTTCAGATCAAAACAATGCCGGATGAGAAGTGAAGTAATATTACCCAATTTGCTGGAGACAGCACCAGGGTGGTTTTGTTAGCACCTGTGTC
>VYZR01030274.1:40585-73906 GCA_013400675.1 Oxylabes madagascariensis
TTTTCAAAAAAAAAAAAAAAAAGAAAGAAAGAAAAATCTTCTAGATTTTCTATATATAAGATCCCTTTTATTCCCTTGCAAAATGCCAAGAACCTAAACAAAAGCCTGTCTATCTATGAAGAGAGCTATCAGGCCAAAGAGGGTCTCACTGAGCTTTTGTTCACCTTTTTGGTTTGTCTAAAGCCTTTCATGCGAGTCGTATTTCTGACTTCTGTTGTTCATGTATTATGGGAATGACTAGCTGGTTGTACTGGGTTTGAGAAATGCCTGCAGATAAAAAAACAGGTGATCATTTTAAAGGCTTTTGTAAAGGAGCTACTTTGAGCTCTAGCCCAAGTTGACAGAAATCCTTTGCATTTGGGGCTTGAGGCTCAGTGTGTCCAGTGCTGTTCCTGCAGTGTTTGGGAAGGCACAAAGGTTGGAGTTCTCTCTGTTCCACCCTTGCTCCCAGGGATTAGCACTTAGCAGCAGTAACTGACCACAGAGGTCTTGCAGAGAAGCCAAACCCTAAAAGCACAATTTGCATTTACAGCACAACCCCTGCTATGGCAAAGGGGCACAGCCCTCTTGGTTTCAATTGCCATGTCACCCAAATGAGTTGTCACTATTATATGATACAACTCACTATGAGGAAGATAAGGTTATTCCTCTGTAACCTGAAGTCTGTGAGTTCCTTTGTTTCTGCACAGCACTATTAAGTCCAGCTTGATAAACTTGCCTTAAATAGCCATGCAGATAGGGATATTGAACAGTTTTCTCTTGAATACAAAGGGTTCAAATTTGAAGGGTGTTCTCCAGCCTCGGTAATACATTGTAAGAGTTCATATTCCTCTAAAGAACTCATATTCAAAGGTAGCTGCTTCTTCTGAGCAGCTCTGCATTGCCATCAAGGTAATACACCAGTGCTGATACCCACTCTCAAAATCGGGGGGGGAAAGAGATCTTTTAGCTTTNATTGAACAGTTTTCTCTTGAATACAAAGGGTTCAAATTTGAAGGGTGTTCTCCAGCCTCGGTAATACATTGTAAGAGTTCATATTCCTCTAAAGAACTCATATTCAAAGGTAGCTGCTTCTTCTGAGCAGCTCTGCATTGCCATCAAGGTAATACACCAGTGCTGATACCCACTCTCAAAATCGGGGGGGAAAGAGATCTTTTAGCTTTGCATCTACCTCTTCCAGTTATTCCCAGACAGCTTTGTTCAGCTCAGAGCAGGAGAATGGGACATCTGTCCTACCATTTCATACAGCCACATGATGGACTTCATGGGATAACACCATGGGGGTTCGTCTGGGATAATCCCGGAGCCAATAAGCTGCTGTGTGGCCTGCCAGAGGGTTTGAAGGGATATTTGCACCCTTGAAAACAAAAACCTTCCTTGTCCTGGTGTAAGGGGTCACAGGGAGACAGCATTATCATCTCAGGAGCTCCTCATCGACCTCCTCCTGGCCCTGGTCAGATTGATCTCACATACCAGCAGGAGGAGAAAGCTGTGTAGGCACCTTGGTGGCCTGTAGCCACACCAAGTCCTCTTGAGTCCCCGTGCAGACCAACCCAGTGGTGGCCACTGCCTCTCTGGATGGCTTCAAGGAGTGGTGGGTGCTCTTGAGGATGCTCTGCTTGCTGTCTCCCTCCAGTCTTCTACAGATCAATTTTTGAGCTTGTAATCTTTACACCCTTTCCCTTTTTTTCCCATTTGTTGTCTCCTGGAAACAATTTTGGTTTGGGGTTTTGTGGGCTTGGTTTTTGGGTTGAGTTTTTCTTTGTATTGTTTTGGGGTGGTTTTTTTAAGGCCTTTCCCTTCTGGGAAGGGCTTGAAGATTTTGTAAGAGCCAGGAGCAGATGAAATGATATGCTGTCCGGGGTGCAGCCACTTGGGGAACCAGGGAGCTTGGCTGTGACCCAAAAGGCCTAACCTGCTGGAGATAAGGTGCTGGGCTCCTGGGGTTGGCAAGAGACCAGAGCGTGGTAAAAGCTGAATTGCCCAATCAGGATGTGAAGGGGCAGGACCTCTGCTTGCTCTGGTAGATAGAGATGGGAGGAAATGTATTTTGTTTCAAAATGCTCTTTTGAAACTCTATAGTTCTGTCAGAAATTTTACATCCCAAGAGAAGTGTGATCTGTGTTTCCTAGTAATTGTTTGGTGAGCAGTGTGGGAAAGAACACAGGAATTTTCACACAGGCAGGTGTTTTATGGGTTTTCCTGAGGTTGGTAATGGCTGGGATTTGGCCCATGATTTTGAAACCCCAGGCCAGGACACACAGAAGAAAATCTTAGCAGAAGGTTTTATCCAGAATGAGTTTTTCTTTAGTTAACACAAGTGAAGTCAGCTCCATGAGACTTCCATAAGCAGAAGATAACCAGCCCAGCTGAGAAGTTTGCACTGGAGATGTCAAGTTCAGCTGGAAGAAGTTTGTATCTGGAGATTTTCAGTCTGCTGAAACTCAGGAAGACAATTTCCTATGTGAAGCATTTGAGACTCTTAGCCTCAGACTATACTGCTGGATCTTGATGTTCTTTGGGACATTTGAAACTACTTGGGGTTGGAAAATATACCTGCAAATCATGCAGGTCATGTTTGACTGTGATGGAATTTCAGTTCTTGTTGCAGCCACACATACAAGTGGAATATAACTTGCACCAGTGCTGTGTGCTGGAGTTTGACTGGTGCATGTCTTCTGCCAGACCTCACAGTTAAATGTATGTCTGACTATTAAAAAACTATGACAGTTTTTAAATATAGGGTGGCATTATAGCAACTTTACTCAGCAGTCTTCTGCAAATAATAGCCACTTTATTTAAAAAATTCCAGATCAGCTTACAGCTTAACCCCAGTCATTGACAACCATTTATAATAACAAACCTCTACTTTTCAGGGAGTGGGACTTATGCAAATTATTGAAAGGTCAAGCTTGTGGCCGACATACTTTTTAAAGATCTTTAAAATGAGATACCTCAGATATCCTTGCAGAGTGAATTCAAATATAAAAGGTCTTTTAATCCTTCTGCAGGAGCTGCATTGGCAGCATGAGCATGTCTTGGCCAGTCCTAGGAGAACTGGAACCCCTCTATGCATCCGAGCCCAGGGTGACTTCCCCTGTACAGAGGGGTGCAAAGCAGAGGCCCCACAGCCATCACTGGTACAGGTGTTCATCTGTCCTTCAGCCACAATGATAGATGAAGAAGATTGCTCTTTGTCCACCTCCCAAAGGAATTTTTTTGGCAGGTTTGGTTATTTCATCCAGACATTAAATAGCTTTGTTTTACCTTCTTCCCATCACCGCCAAAAGCTCTGAAAACTTTTGTATGCCAAAAACCAGATTTGCTTTAGACCTCAGAAAATTAAAATAAAATAGAAATCATTAAAACATTTTTAAAAAGTTAAAAACCTGTGAGCTGAAATAAGCAGGCAATTTATTCATTTTTAAGAAATGGCTTTTCCAGTTGACAGGAGTTTAGAAATCTTCAGGTACCTACAATCTGTCCATCTCTTTATTTCTTCACCAATAATTGATGTTAATAAATGGAGAAGACATTCATTTCTTCACACACAAAGACTTATGTTGCCATATGGTTGCAACATCAACAGGGGCAAATTTTTCTGGCTTCACAATACAAAGCCAACCATACACATTAGCTTAGAAACCTGCCTGCACTCAATGCTCTTTCTTTTTTCCAGCAAAGGCTCATTCCTCAAAACATCTTGTTCTTTGAATAATGGCCATTTTGGGATGTTTTTCGTTGATGGTCTTAGGCTTAGCAGGTTGCTAGTGCTACTGTGTACCATACCAGGCCTTCCCCTGAGGGACTCTGCAGTGGGTGCATTGCTGGTAACTGCAGCAGTTTGAGTCCATCATTTTCTTCTGAAATTTTCAGAAGCAAAATATACTGCTCTTCCCACAGTTTTTCCTATTGAAGTCTATGGAAAATTAGAAGTAAATTCATAAATGTAGCTCTTCCATTGTAGACAACAAAAACCCCTTTTGAGGAGAACTTGAAACCACATTGATATTGCTGTATTTAATCCTCAAATGACTTTTGCTAACTAATAAGTAATTTAAAGAAAGTTTACACCAAAACTAAGGTACTAGGGTATTACTGTGCCTGCATACTGCAGGTTTATATGCAACAGCTAAAATATACTTTTGATCATGCTCTTTAGTGAGCGTATCAGGCTGGTCATTTAGCATTAGGTCTCATGTAACATAAGTCTCCTAAACCTTATGGACATAATCTTCCATTTTGCTCATAAAACATTAATAATGGTGCATTCGACTTTTAATTTTTTATGTTCTTCTGTTTCAGAACTAGGACAGCAAATAAATGTACAAGTACCTAAAGGAATCCCAGTTCCATCTCAGACTCTTTTCATAAAAGATTGCATATGCTGACAAAATACATATTGTGACCTTCTTTCTGCATTTCTCATTTATAAGGTTTCTGGAGATGGACTCCAAAGATATATTTCTTATTTAGTAAGGAAAAAATTATTCAAAGAGCAAATAATGACTCTGAACATTTGCTTATTCCAAAAATGTGCTTTTTCACATGGGATCATAGGACCAGTCTGCTCCTCTGTAGCAGCCGAGAAGCAACCTTTCTTGCTGTTAAATTATTACATCTTCTCTCTACAAAGTTTGCCATCAAAGAACTGCACAAGGAGTGAAGGGACAGTGACAGAGGTGGGATGTGTACCACAGGTAAAACACACTTCTTCCCATGTAAAAAATGCAAAGCAGTGCCCAGGAGCAACTCTGGTTGTCAGGGACTTCATGGTCCCCTCCACTCCAAGTGCAACACCCAGATCCTGGCTCTCCTACTCGTGGCCAGTGGTGGCTGCCCCTCTGGCCTGGGCAGCATGGTCTGACAGACAGGGGTTTCTAAGCATGCTAAGGAAGCTAAAACAGAAACGTTTCCAGAATAACACGGTGGAATGATTCACAGAGACATAGCTCCACTACATCATCGACTATCCCAAGTGATGCCTATGTCTCCTACATTTAGTATGGAATTCTGTGCATTTTCTCCCCCTTAAAACAGGGATTTAAAAAATGGCCAGTACAAGACAAATTAAATCATCTCTCTAATTACTTCTGGAAAGCCAAACTCCTCCTCTGACACTTTAAAGCTTTATCTCCAGCTGTGTCTTGGCATACCTCCTCTGTCCTGGTTTGCCTACGCCCTCCTTGGGTATATTCTCACCATTAACTACAGGTTGTCCCCAAAACACGCCGGTGCGGCATCCCGTGTGGGAGCTGCGGCTCAGTAGTCTCCTGCCTCCCCTCCATTTGCGCTTCTGGTCCCTGCCGGGGTTTGCTCCAGTTCTGCTTATCTCGGGGATTCAACACTGTCTGTCTAGTGCTATGAGTTTCCCGAGATTACTCCCAGCTGTGGGAATTGTCCCGAAACATCTCTGCTGTTGCGAGTGCCTTAGCCAGCTTCTCTTTAAAATGCAGGCTCCAGGTGATTGACTTCCAAGTAAGAGGAGCTGAATGGGTTTAGACAGATTAACATTCTAGCAGTAAGTGGCAGTCATTCCAAGGAGCTAAATCAAATTCTCAAGTGCTCATTAGCAACAGGGGAGAAAGAAAAAAAAAGAAAAGAAAAAAAAAAAAAGGGAGAAAAGTAAGGGAAAAAGCTAGTTTGAGAACATAAAAAAGAATGAGCACATAATGGAGAGACTTGGTGGAAGCTGTTTTTTCATTAGAGTTTTTCATTGATGGCCGTCTCCCCTAAAACACCGGGTCGTGGGGTGCTGCTGCATGGCATTTCCTTGTAACACAAAGTACGAAGGTGCAGTTGACCCAGGGTGACTCCAAGTTCAGAATCAGCCCGGTGGGTTTGGCTGGCAGGATGTGTGTTAGCCATGCCGCGCTTCAGCGGCAGGGGGAAAACTGCCGCCGCTGCCGCTTGCTGTCCAGCCTTGGAAGGCTGCTCTGCACCCTGAAAAACAAGATACGAGTCTGCTGTGATGAGTTCACTCGGGTCATCCAGGGCACTTCGTGTGCTCGTAATGATTTGTCTGTTTGGAGTGTCCCAACAGGACAGAATTGCAGCAGTCGTTGTGAGGGGGAGGTAAGGAGGACGCTCACCACTTAGCAATCCGGACAAGAAATACTGCTCTGTCTCGGGGCGTGCAGGGACAGTGGCTTCACCGCGGTTCTGAAAGGTGCACTGACACTGGCCATCGCCAAGCTACACGCTGACGGCACAAATGGCCCTGCGGTGCCCGTCCCCGGCGAGGCATCCTGCGCTCCCCTCCTGTGGCAGCACGGCTCCCCTGCCCTCCACTGCCCCCCTCCCGGGACCCACCGCTCCGTCCCCTCCTGGTGCTGTCCTCGTCCAGGCTTAGGAGCAGGGTGAATCGTGGGTCCGAATCCTACTAGTGAGTGGAGTAGTTTACATTTATACAAAATATTTACAGTTTTTTCTCAAGCTTGTTTTCCTAGAGTTCTGCAAATCATGCAAACAGATTCTTGCAGTTTAGGCAGTTGCACTGCAGAACTTCACCTGTTCTCATTGAAAGCATATGAAAAGGAGTAAATAGGAAAGATTTGGAATTATTAACAACTTGTCCCATAAAAGTAAAATCAGCTTTACCTGAGTGCAGAGGGAAGTCCCCGTTTACCTTTTACATTTCAGAAAAAGCAGAGGCAAATCCTGCCCCACGTTTCCTTTGCTGCTTGATTTACTCAGAAATATTTTCACTGCTGTTTCACACAGCACTAATGAGTTTAAAACTCAGTGGGTTCACAGCAGCTGAACAGCAGCGAGAGCACAACCCTGAACTGTACCCAGCTACAGACTCACAACCCTGAACTGTACCCAGCTACAGACTCGCCTGCAGGAAAGGAGGAAAACCCAAAAGCACTCTGCAGGCTTGAATGCTTGAAGAAAAGTTGTCTAAGGGTTTGGTTTAAATCAGGCACCCACACCTGGCTTTGTACACATCAGAGTTCCTGATGCCAGCCCTCCCAGGTTCTACTTGGCTGCTGGCTCATGCTGCTCCATTCCCTACACACTCCACCTGCTCTGCACAGTGTGCTTTGCCTAAGTGAGGCTCACCCTTGGCACAGGAGCATGATGGAAAGCGCCTGGGTGTTCTGGCAACAGCGTCAGCATTAAGCCTGGAGACAGTTGAATACATTCCTTTGACCGGCACCCACATTTTTCAATGCCTTTTAGAAAGCGGCTTTCACTGAAAAAAGAAACAGCAGCAAAGAGATCAAGATGTCAGGAAATGCTTTTGCTGACTTGGTGTGAAGAAAATATTTTTCTTATCCAAAGCAGCAGAAGAAGCTGAATAAGTCACTTGACCTTCCTTCCTTTCCTCTCCTTACCCTCTAGGCCGCCTGCCTCTGCAAAGGACATTTCTTCAGCCATTTGCCATCCTGTCTAGCACATTTTTCGTTATATTTTCCCTTACATAGTCAGGTCCTTGGACTATTCAAAACACCGTTTTGATTTGCTCCTACCTTGCAATGATGGACATGGCAAAGTCTTCTGCTTAGATCCATCATACACACAGTGGTTATAGAATTTTGCATAAACAGTAGCTGAAATGATAGCAAGTGAGTTTTCTTTCTGGTATTCTGAATCTCTCTGCTATAGTCTCAATAGTTTGCAAGCTGCAAACTTGTGGATCTAAGCCCATTATGCTTGAAAGCACTGCATACTGCAAAAATTCGTGCAGGAATTTGAGTCATTTTGCTAGGAAGTGTCATGCATAGCTCTCATGATCACTATTACAAAGTATGATCCTAATTAAAAGAAACCCAAACCACAAAAAGCACCTTTATGTTCAGAATCCTGGTAGTTTGCTAGTGTAAATTATTGTTTCTTTCCCTTCTCCTCTGGATTTCTTTGATCCTCTAAGCCAACACAGGTAAGGAGCAAAAAGTTGGATGTTTTTTCTATGATGCCATGCATTCTGCACTGCAAGTGCAGTCCCCACTGCAAGCACTGTGGGCACAACATAGTCTCCAGGCTCATAATCAACAGTGATGATTAATGGCAAAGTGTCTGTCAGAAACTGTGGGAATAACTGCTCATCCCTTAAGGAAGGGGGATGCACAGGATGACCTCTCAAAGTCTCTTCCAGCACCGTGACTCTGTGACAATACAAAGACAAAAGGCCCCAGCTTGTTTTTCAAGTAGTCAGCTCTTTGCAGGGCTGCAGCTAACAGCTAGGAAAAAAACATCCTTCCATCTGCAAGCAGAGCTCATTGATAGGTATGCAAAATTCTCCTGCCATGAAAAATTTTTATAAATATTTGTTTATTTTCTTCTAATTATTACCACAATTGTACTATGATGCTAGCTGCTAATGGCAGTCTCTCTGTTCAAAATTATGCTTTTTCTGACAGCTGTAATGTATGGATCTGGAAATGAAGCCCCAATTGCAGTAGATGTTCTGCTGTCTTGGTAGTTTAGAGACTTCAACCCAATGAACTTTTTTAGAATTCAGTCCAACGATGTATAGTAAAATTACTACTTTCTTACCTGTTTCAGTGGTAACAGGTTTATGTTAGAGGAGAATGGAAACACTATATCTCAGAGATTCAGATTTTTGTAAAGCCATTTTCATCATTGCTCTTCTACCTTCCACAAGAAAACTATGAAAAAAAGCACACAAGTCAATGCAACTTTCAATTTTTAGTAAAGACTCTCACCTTGAAAGGGGAAAATTATTTCACCTGGTGAAACTTTTCATGATGCTGATGTGAATGGAAGTGTGATGGCATAAAACTGGTGCCACTGCAGTAGCTTGTGGGCATGAACAGGTATGTTCCTGGATAGGCAGGCGTTTCCTCCCCTGCTGCCGTCAGTAGCACCTCCCTGGTGGCTCAGGGGTATTTGTGCTGAGTAAGATGGCTCTGACCAGAACTACTTTCTGGGAGTGCTTACATGATTCCTCTGTCAGCTCAGCTTCAGCTTATACTAACAAAGTGGTAGCATTTGGGAGAGAATAGGGTCAGAGCACTCTAGGTTTTTGTGTGGTTTCTGTCTGAAATCTTTTTTGGGTCTTGGGTGCTCAAAGCCTCCTGAATTTCTCCACTTGCTCCTGTCCACTGGGTGGAGCGATTTCTATCAATATTCAAAATCTATGATTTTTTTTTCTACCTGCAGTTTAAACGGGTGAATTTTGGGAAAAGCTGCAGCTGGGAAAAGAAGGAAGGAAGGAAGGAAGCAAGGAAGCAAGGAAGGAAGGAAGGAAGGAAGGAAGGAAGGAAGGAAAGAAGGAAGGAAGGAAGAAAGGAAGGAAGAAAGAAAGGAAGAAAGATAATTAAATGTAGTAAAGGTTATGGAAGTAGAAGAAAAAAAGAAAAAAACCCACAATGCAAATGCCCAAAAGCACCTTGGCCATTGTAGTAGAAAGTGCTGCTAAAAACCCAATCATATCAGCATTGGTTAGAGGGAAGGTGCTCCTGACTCTGTGCACTCTGTTCTTCTCCATCTCTCGGGCTTAAAACAATACCAGTAGATATTTTGGCTGTGTCAAGGTTATTATTAACAAACCACCAATTTCTAAGCTAATAAAATTAAAAGAAACACCCCACAATTAAGGCCTATAAAATTCATATAATCTCTCTACTTTTGTAGGAGCGGTCTGACAAGGATGGCAGAGCCCCATTACATGGCACAGAGGGTGGCTGGCTTCCAGGCATTGTAAGTCATCAGGTCTGTGGCAACTTGTACTTCTTACTGCTGTTGTTAAGAGACTATTTTAGGGCACACATCTTTATTGGACCTTCACTTACTAAGACCAGACTAAGCCATTAGTTTTTCTTCTGGTGAATCCCATTAATTAACCTGCCAAATATTTCATCAGAGTTCCTAATGGGAAAACCTGTAGAGGAGCTAATGTTTATTATGGTCACTAATGCAGCTTATCTTACTGTAGATCTGGAGGGACTTGGTCATGGATCAGGATCCTGTTATGCTTAATGCTGCCAAATGTGGATCACATCCCATAGTTTTCCCCACAGAACTTATCATCTGAAGAGACTTTGGCAACAGATCTTCCTTAGGGTAGAGTACACCTGGACTGGAAAGATGAAACAGCGAGAATAGCCTTTTTTGTTGTGAGTTATACTCGAACAATATAAATATAACTTTAAAAGTCATACTTATTTAAAAGTCAAACCAACTGTATCTGTGCCCCTGTTTGTGACTGTGTTCCAAATTCTTCCACTTGCCATGTTACGTATAATCAGAAGTCATAGAGTTTTTTTGATCTTGTTCTTATTCATGAATTGATATATGCAATGCTAAACATTTGCTTCTAGATTAATTTTTTAAGAACGGTGAATTGCTTAGAATGTTGCAACTAAGACTAAAATAAGGCATGAATTTTAATGTGCCATGTCTTTCATTCAAGTATACACAGTCCACGTTTTTCACATAGGCTGGGTGAATTTCACCTTTTCACTGTACATTTGTAGTTAATTTTCAGCTAGGGAGGATTTAATTGCTCTTTAGAGCTTGTTTAAACCCTCAGGTTAAGCTGAAAAGATGCTGAGAAATATTGAAAAAGAGGAAGAAACAGAAACATACAATTGTTCATCATTAGCTAACTACAAGACACTGCAAGTAAGGGAATTAAGCTGATAAATATGCTTTCTGTATGACACTTCAAATCCAGGTTGTACTGTTCATCTTGCAGCTATGAATCTGAAGGGACTGGTAAGAGTAGGGATCTTCTTCAAATATTGCAACATAACACATTGTTATATGATGATCAGTTATAAAATGATAATCATAGAAATTCTCGAAACTGGACTTCAGTGCTACTCAGAGTATTCTTGCCTGAGCTGGTCACTCTCTCTAGGTTTCAAGTGGACTAGACAGACAAGCAGAGTGGTTTTAGATTTCCTATATCCAATTTTGAGACTACTCAGGGCAAATCCAACTCTTATAGAGGCTTGCAGTTCAATTAGTTTTTCAACATGATATGGGGTTTTTGCATGTTTTGTCTTTCTCTTAAAAAAAAAAAAAAAAAGAACGGAGAAAATATTGTGGCCTCAACTATTTTCCTGTCATACAGTCTTCTGTTCCTATTTCCCAGATAGGTGTATGGATCTTTTGTCATGTTTAATTACTCCTTCTGTCCCCATTGCTAATGCTTATCTTTCCTAGTAGTCTGCATCCTCTTCTTTCCCTGTGCATCACCAATTATTAATGATTGTGTCCTTTCTGGAGGGTAAGAGACATGGAGCTGGATGCTGGCACTTGGTGTTTGGGGTTAACAGTGGGAGAAGGCAGCAGCTGCCCAAAGCTTGGGGTGAGCACTGTTCAAACAAAGGTGGACAAGGGCCCAATTTTACTTTTCGTTTGGCCCTGTCATGGCACCATGGGAATATTATAAGGAATTATTTCAAAAATTCGTCTGAGCTCATGGAAGCTGGTTTCTGACATCTGTCACCCATTATCGAAGGACTTCTTGTACCAGAGTGAGTATTAGAAACAAGAACAATCTCCAAACTTGAGTATTGACCCAGAACTTGGATGAAAGTCAAGGCAGATGTAAAGGTAACCATAATTTTCTGCTGAAATTTTTCTTTGGGCATATGTCCTTCTGGGGTTAGACAGTCAAGAGCATGAAAACTGAACATTTTCATGAAAAATATTACTTAAAGGTGTTTAAAAGCTTCAGAAAAAGGTTTTAACTGAAAGAGGGTAGATTCAGACTAGATTTTAGGAAGGAATTCCTCACAATGAGGGTGTTGGGGTGCTGGAGCATGTTGCCCAGAGTTGTGGATGATCCATTCCCAGAGCAATTTGGTCTAGTGAAAGATGTCCCTGCCTGTGGCAGTGGGTTGGAATTAGATGGTTTTTAAGGTTCTTTCCAACCCAAAACATTCTATAATGCTATGATTACTCATGGGTGGGTACACTGGAGACAACTGAGGGCTCAGAAGCTGCAAGCCAATGCACAGAACAGAGGAGAAAAGCAACAGGTTACAGATGCAGGTGAACAGTCCTACTGAAAGCCTGCAGAAGAGCCTTCTGATTTAGCATCATCTGTTGCTGAAATAAACTATTTCATGATTATCTAATTTCTCCTGTATCCAGAAAATTCCTGGTTTTGTTGCAAATTGCTAATTAAAAAAATATTAGTTTTACCTGGCTATTTAAGTCAAAAAGAATATCAGTGTTTATTAACATAAGGCTTATGTGGTACAGAGATCTTGTGTATCTGGGTGACCTTCCTGTTTAATGGCTTCCTTTTCTGCATTATTGTCCCACAGCCCGTGTCCCATGTCCTGCTGGAATATTTCTGTCCATTGGAGCATGGAAGGGTTTCAGCTCTCACCATTATTTTCAAGTCCCTGAGTCATCTGAGCCCTTTTTTTCTGGTAACCACCCATGACTATTACGGGATGTGTGTGAACACCCCCTCCCTCCCACAGTCACAAACCTTCCTGGTTGTTCCCCTGACCTCTACTTCAGCTCACACCCAGCCGAGCACACAAGTGTCAACATGCACCACAGTGATATCTGATGTTGTCTCAGTGGCCTCTCAGACCTTGCTACTTATGTGGGCTGAGAGACAGAAGTGAATTTAGGCCATGTCTTTTCTCTCCTCCCTCCCCCTTTTTACAAGGATTAATAAATAGCTGAATTCTACTTGACTTGACTTCTGTTCTTAGGGCTTGCTTCGGTACATAACGATAATTTCCTGCTGAACTGCTTCTGCTGCACAGCGCCTGTTTCACTTCCCTTCCAAAAGAAGTGACTTCAGAGTAAATACCAGACCAGAACTGTGTGACTCCCAGCCAGGGTTAAATCTGACCACAGAGCCTTGTGATTTTACCCAGCTTCTGATTTCCCCAGCGATGGCTTCCAGTTTTTGAGCTAAAGTATATTTGCTGTGAGGAGAGTGCACAAGATTTCAGCTGTGAATTCTCAACAGTTTGCAAAGAAGAACACAACTCCAAGATAACCTGTGCAAACTATCCACTCTTCTGAGCTGCAAAACTGTGAGAGAAGGGTAATACTACATTCAGAGTGGTTTGCCCTTGCTTTTTCAGGTCCTCGTTTTATTACGAGGACTGGAAAAACACTTTGTATGTGTGAGAGAGCTCAGCATCATAATAACAGAAATTGCATTGTTATTATTTCTGTGCTTTCAGCACAGGTGGTGCTGCCTGTGGCTCTCCACAAAAGCGTGGAGCTCTCTTCCCTCCAAAATCTTAATAAAATCAAGAGGGAAGAAGAGCAACATCTTGTTGCAGTACTCTGTGAGTTGTGGGTTTGGTTGGAGGGTTATGTAAGGACATGATTGCATACAGCCAAGGTGCATCATGCAGACAACCCTGAACTAAAACACCCCAATATATGCTTCTGGCCAGAAATCCCCAAAGACTATTTGCTAGCCAAAAGTATCAGGAGCATGTGGCATATATATCAACATGCCAGCTGCCCTGAGTGAAGGGCTTACACCAAAGCCACAGACTGCGTAGCTGTGACACTGCCAGCCCAGGTCTGATGGGGACAGAGCCCCTGGCAGCTCGCAGGCCCTGGGCCAAGGGGAGCAGCTGTGGAGCCACTGTGGCTGCACCTCTGTGCTGGGGGCTCCTGCACACTGCAGATGCAAACCCTCTGCTTTGTACCCAGCTCCCACAGGTGTGGAGCTGCACGGCGTGCACAGTGACCCAGAGCCAGGACGTGGAGGTGGAGGACACTCATTGCAGTGAGACTCAGGGTGAAGAGAAGACAGCAGCTTCAGCACAGCCAGGCAGGCAACAGAGCTACTGCCAGGGCCAGGTGAGGGCACACCTCCAGGCCTGTCACCCCATCCCAAAACACAGCACTGGGAATCTCACTGCTGTCACAACAGATAGCCTTTAGGAGGGACTCGAGGAAAAGACACTAGTGGTTTTACCTCCTTCTTTGTGTTTGGGGATTGTATTAGGTGTGAGGATAGCATAGAAGAACACATGAAGTTACTTGTAGAAAAGCAAATATTACCATGAACTGGGCTGGTGCTGCTAGGGCTGTGGAAAGGCAGATGCAAAGTGCTGAGATGGATACATGAATGAGAAGGGCTGAGAAATGGAGAGTTTAAATGAAAGCCTGAATCTGAGATGTGTGTAGAGGAAGCAGCTGTTGAGAGGGGTAGGATGGTCGAACCACCAAGTAGGAAAGCAAAAGGTACAGAGTGGGGGAAGATGGTGGGGGGACCACAGTGACAGAGATGGCAAACAGACTGCATGGAAATGTCACAAAGAAAACAAAACCTTTCTGAAGAAAGTGCTGTGTTACACACTAAGCATATTGAGATCTTTTACGTAGGGGACCACTATCAGAAATTCTCACTCTCCAAACTTCAACTTCAAAAAAATCAAATGGTGTATGATTAAAGACTTATTCACAGACTCTTTGATTACTGAACTATATTCAAATGTTTAACCTGTAGTAGGAAACATTCTGTGTTAGAAATCCTAAACAAAATTTAGAGTTGAAGTAGAGGCATTTTAATTTTTGACAAAAGTAGCAAGTGTTCTACTTCTCCAATTACTTTTCTGATAATTAGAAATTCATTCTTTAATAAGATACTCGCACTTTTTCATAGTTTCCCAATTAGAGAGAGAGGGAAAAAAAAGTTTTGCTGTAATCTCCTTAATGAAATGCAGTCACCAAACTTTCAACATGCAGTTTTCTTGCTGCAGTAAAGTCAGCTATTGGGCAGGAGTGATAAACTCTACAATAGGTATTTAACATAACTGATAATACAGTAAGCCATATTCAGAAGGAAAAATTACAGTCCAGGAGACACAGCTCTCCAAAAAACACTCCAACCCCCCTGACATTTTTTATTGCAATTTTAAGATCATTTTTGGAGGACACTTTCCTTAATCAAATACTATTGCCTTTAAAGATTAGTGTTCACAGCCTAATCATGCCGCACTTAGCTTAATTTGCTTTGCTATGGACTCATTAAATTCTTTGTTTTGGTCAGAAACCCTGCCATGGCTTGGCAGAGAAACAGGAAATCTCCTCTCCATGTTGGAGGGTTGTGACTGCTCTTTCATTTTAACACAGGGACTGGAGGGTGCTGCAGCAAATTACATGTGGGTCACTCATTCATTCCTATGTAAGGAACTCACATCCCCTTAAAACACTTTGTCAGCTGGACAGCTGGGGCAAGAGGGAGAAAAATAATTCTTGTGTCAAAAATGTCTCAGATTGCCATTATATCAGCTAGATCTAATGTTTAATTTTAGGTTACCTGAAACTTCAATGGCAGCAATTCCTACAACTGGTTGTTGAGGCTGCTTTCATTCCATCTCCGCTTGTGATAGATTCAGCATTTGATGGTCAAGAAGAGACTTTCATGAATTGCTACTGTCATTTGTGCTGTGAAAGTGCACTTAAGGAACAACCTGGCACCATTACCTGTTATTTGATCTGGAATCTGTGAATCAGAGTAAAGCACAAGCAATAAAAAGTAGAGGCTTGGCACTATTGTTTTGCTGACAGATGAGGAAATTTGGCTTTCCTCACCAAAGTTTGGAAGTCCATTAAAAAGTTGTGAGCAGATGTGTCATGATCACCCCTACACCTGCAGGAGTATGCAGACAGATGTGGTACCTTGCAGTCTCACCTGGGTCCATGGAAAGTGTCTCCTCACACAGACAGTGAGCAATAAGGAGTATTTTAATTGCTGGATGAGCTACTGCCAGGCATTAGCTCTAACTAGACACCCCTAGTGCCTTCACACACTTCACCTTCAGCTGAACCGAACTAAGAAAGTCAAACTCTTTCCTATCTTTGGTATCTTCCAAGGAAACCTATTTGTATCCTGCTCCAGAAAGGCATGAACTGGCTTTCAGAGGTAAGACCCACAAGCACATGTGAAGAGTCAGTAGAACAGACAGAGCTACACTTTTAGCAGCATACCTTAAAATAGTTGACTTTACCACACTGGTGCAACCATAGTTTTTGGCAATATACATGTGTTCTGGACATGCAGGAGAATGCACTCACATGTGTTTCTATTTTCTGTACTATTCATTATATCACAGAGATGCTCATTTAGAAGTAATCTGTACTTGTTGGCAAGGAACTAGTTCTGCCAGTAATGCCAATTTGCTCCTCTAAATGGAGCAAATGGAGCATAGGTTCTCTCTGCTTGAGATGGATTGCCTGAGAACTTTATTGGCAAACTTATCAGATGAGGACACTATGGGAATGCCTCCCTTTGGGCAAATGGGTCATGATTTTAAAGAAGAGTACTATAGAATACTTAAGAGGTTCTTGTACCACTAGACCCCTCATTATTTACTATTCTGGACTATTTTTGCTAAAGAATTTAACTGCATGATGTTTGCTGCTGATGCTGAACTCCCATTTTAATTCAAGTATTTTACGAAAATCTTCCCCATGATTATTTGTTCATTAATGCAGGTAAGTTCTGAAAGATTTTTTCTATTCTTGATGCATTTGCTAAAGCTGGAATCACATGCTTTTATGAACTTTTGAATTGTGATAATTTGGCAAGAACACACTGTTAACTTGAACTTTGCAACATTTGACTGTGAGCTTTACATATTATACCAACAGTAGTAATTGGATTCATTGGTTTCTACCTGCAGCAAAACTCTCTTACAGAGTGAATGTGGATTTGCTTAGGCAAAACCTGTGAGATTTTTCTATACTTGAAAAAGAACACAGTTAGAGAGATTATTATTAAGAAGAACAAACTGCTTTCAAAAAGCATAGGTAATATCACAGAAAAAAAAAAAGGCAGCATAGTGGTACCCAGCTCTGAATAAACCTTTTAAAATTAAGAAGGATTAGGAAGAATTCTTAATTAAGAATTGCTAAGAATTAATTAAGAATAAAAAGAATAATTTTTAAAATTAGGAAGAATTATGAAAATCAAATTTTTTCACTATTTTTGAGTTCCAATATTATTTATTCTTTAAAGATTTAACTTGCAGGACTTTTAATCTACTGTTGAGGGCTTGAACTGTCCAGTTATGCTAGATGAAGATCATCTGTCTACTCATGAATTGCAGATGTTAATTGGGGTGAGGGTCATGATACTAATCAGTTGCACAAATGACCTACATGGGGAAACAAATAGATGAAAAATATCTCCAGATCACCACTAGTGGTAAATATTGCTCTGTTAAATATTTGCATATACATGATGGAATATTGCTTGTTTGTTTTGGGATTTTGTTTGGTTGGTTGGGGTTTTGCTCTCCAGAAAAAACAAACAAACAAACAAACAACAAAACCCAACCAAACCAAAACAAACTCCTGCATTTGAACAAGTGATTGAAGGGAGAAGCAAAACTTTTTTCTTTTTTTTTTCTTTTTTTTTTTTTCTTTTTTCTTTTTTTCATTTCATGACAATGCTAGCAGGAATTACTACTTTAAAAAAAATCTGCTGGTGTGTGCTTCCTGTTCCAGTTTGTTTAGTCACAAGTCTGAATTAGATCTGTCTGTTGGTTGGTTTCATTTACTATAAACAGGTCTTGTGCTTTGTTTCAAATACATCAAAGCCCATAGCCAGGCACAGACAGGTAACGTAAAAGGGGGTAAGAAACTTTACAGTCTTGCTTCGTTGTTTCTTTAAGCGTTCCAGACAATGGTCAGAGGGATCACAGGGAGTTTAAAAGAAGGCTTGGTTGTTGGTTTTTTGTCTATATAAACTGGTTTCTCTTTTGTTCCTTTTCTAGAAACCACATGTAACTTTAGGTCAGAAAAGTGTAAAATGTGGCACTTCTTAAACCAGTGTTACCGCTGCCTTGGGGTAACTGGATCAGGCAAAGGTGCAGGCTCCTCTCCCTGCTGTATGCTGATGCCTGCTGCTGTCCTTCAGGTGAGTACCAGAGGTTTATTTTCTTTTCAAATATCCATCCACCTGAAGGAGACAGGTGGCTGAGAAGAGTATTTTCTTGTAACACTGCCCAAAAAAAAAAAAAAAAAAAGTCACTTTTTAGCCCTTTTGAGACAAATGCGAATCACTCCCTCCCACAGTATTTTTAGTAAAGCTGCTCTAAAAGTTTGCTTCCTTCCAGCCCTTGCATCTCTCCAGGTTTTCTTCTGCGTCTTTCTTTCTCTCTTTCTTTCTTTCTTTCTTTCTTTCTTTCTTTCTTTCTTTCTTTCTTTCTTTCTCTTTCTTTCTTTCTTTCTTTTTCTTTCTTTTTTTTCCCTGTTGTTTTTTCGGTTTTTATTTTTGTTTCTGTTTTTGTTTTGGGGGTTTGGGGTTGGGTTTTTTGTTTCTTTGTTTGTTTGGGGGGGGGGAGGTTGATGGTGTTTTTGGGGGGGTTATGTTTGTTTTTTTTGTTTTTTTTGTTTTTTTTAATCTGCCCTCTTAAAACAACAGGAATGCTGGCTGGCCCTCAGCCAGCCAGAACTCAGCAAGCAGGGTAAAATTTCAGTTCAGATTTACGGGAAGGTGTTGGGAGTAAAAATCTGGTTTGGTGAGTTTAAGGCAGGGAGTAGTCCAGAGACAACCTTGCTACTGTGAGTGTGGAGAGAAAGAGAGGAGGGGGGGAGGAGGATAATAAAAACCACCCAGGCTGGAGATTAGAGACCAATTTTTCCCCTGTCCGAGTTTCAGTGCGTGTTCCTGAGCTGCTGCAGCCTTATCGAGTTTGCAGGCAGAAAGCCGGGTCTGGGGGTGGAAGAGCTGCGCGGTGCCGGCAAAGAGCTCAGCGCCCCGCTCAGCGCCCTGGAATGTGCGGCTTAGGGCAGCGGCGAGCAGGGGCTTTGGCTTAGCTGGTACTAATTGCAAGTTTTAGTGCTCAAAAACTCTCTTAAAAAAAAAAAAAAAAAAAAAAAAAGCGCAAAGAAGTGAAGAGCCAAGAGAAGGGGTTAAGATTGGGAGAGCTGTTGCTCCAACAGCAGTGAGAGTTGCTCAACTCTCATTCAGCAGCGCGGTAGGAAGGACAATGCATTAAGGTCGCTACCCCAAAACGCTGCCGTTGCTGCGAATGGTGCTGGGCGCTGAGGTGGGCTCCAGGTAGGTACCGCCGCTTTTCGGTTTGCTCGGCGCTTCCTCCGTCCTTAGCTGCCGATTGGATTGTACTTACTCTTCTGTGATTGGGTTGACAATGTAAGCGACCAGAAGTTCACTCAGAGAATACATTTTAAACTATTTTTACGGGTGAAAGGCAAATGGAGAGGACTGCAGTGGTTTTCGGTGGAGTTTTGGTGACTCTTTCCAACTGACAGATTTCTGGTGATTCTGAAGAAAGATGACAGATGAGAGGCAGAGGCAGGTACTAAACAAGGACAGATTGAGAAGTGATTTGCAGATCTGAGAGTTTTAATTTAAAATATGAGCTTCTCCATGTCAAAGAAAAGGCACAGCGTGACTTGCTTAATGTCTTTGGAGTCAACTTCGGAAGGAGTGTTTTGTTTTATGGCTATGTTATTTTTGAACACTTAAAATGTTGTATTCTGTGTAGACCACAGAGCCGTGGCACAAGTGACAGGGAGGTGACAAGAGGGCTCTGAGTCTGCTGTCTGCTAATCTGTTATAGACATTAGCATAAGAATGGGATCTTATCTGTGAAAAGTTTCTGAAGACCATTTAAAATACATGTCTCCATCAGGAGGTCAAGCATCTTCTTCATGCTGAGATATGTGTGATCAAATGAGAAATACTGGGGTCTCCTTATTCGTGTTAAAAGAAATAGCAGATTTTAAATTTTTTTTAGAGGTAAGGTTACACAGCTCATTTCTTCCGAGGAATTTAAAACATAACTTTGGACTAAAACCAATCTATTATAATGGTTAAAGATGGACTGGGACCTTACATGTCGCAAAATCCCTACTACATTTTATCGGCTCAACCGGGCTGACCTGGCAGAAGGCAGGAGCATTAGACGGGGCTGAAATGAGCCGCCTGAGGCTAACGCAAGCTGAGTATCGGTGCCCTTATGTGCCTCCCAGACTTTGCAAACGATAATTTGGACAAGCCCGCAATTATTCTGTGCCGGTCCGGCCGAGCTGGGGTGATGCGGAGGGGAGCCGCGCCTTGGGCCGCCCGGGCGGGCTGGCAGCGCTCGGCGCGGGGGGCGCAGCTGCCGGGCCCGGGGGCAGAGGTCGCCCCCGGTGTTAAGCGGAGCCTGGTGTACAGCTGGAACACTGGAAGCAGCTTGCGCTCTCTGAGAGGAGGTGGAGATAACGCCAGGAACGGGCCGCTGCCTGGTGTCCGGCAGGCTCGCGGCTAAAGCCAGCAGACTGCTGTCTGAGAGATAAACGAAGAGACAAACACTCCTTTTGCACATTCGTTCTCTCTCCCGCCACTCCCCTGCATATTCTCGTCCTGAGAGAGGTTGTTCTCCTGGCTTGTTTCAAAGCTGTTCATCCTGCGGAGAGCTGAGGGCAGCTGTTCCCACCTCGCCTCGTAGCCCGGGAAGAGCCCAGCTCCCTCTTCTGCTTTTGGGGTCTGACCCTTTTTGAGACACGGGCTCCGGGCCCCAAGTGTTGTTAGGGAAATATTTGGAGTTGACTGGCGTGTAAATAGGGTTGCTAATAATTTCTGAGTGTCCCTGCTGCAACTGAGGATGTAAAATCTTTGTTTGAAGTTTTAGAAAACAGAAGAATGTGCTGCCTTCAATACTACAGATTTTTTAAAAGTTGAAAACATTGTAATAAAAATATTTAATATAAGCGGTGGAGATGGTAGAGCCTTCAGGGAATACTGTTTCTATGTCTGTTTGGTCTGAACCCTTGATCTTGCGTGGCCCTCACCTGGCTGGCTTCAGCCGAGCTATCCCTGGGACTGGGGTTGGCTTTCGCAGATTCCCACATTTTGGAATCTTGGATTCCTCCACATGGCAGAGCCCCCTCAGTTTGCTACCACTCTGTGAAATGCTACACCCTCTTCTGTGAAAGCTGTGGGAACACCTGACAGCTAGAAAAGACCAGGGGTTACCCTGGAGTGGTGTGAAAGTTCCTGTTGGGTTACCATGGGAGCCCACAGCACTGCCAGGGTGACAAATTCCAGCAGATGTTACACCACATTTATGGGTGAAACAAAAATGTATTGCCTTTTCATTCAAATGGCCCTGATCACTTGTATGCAGTTTTCTGAACAAATATTGCTCTGATTTAGTAAGAAATTGAGTTGGGGCAATGCGCTCTTTGTGAAGAAACTTTGCCAGATCCCGTTCCTGTTAAAAAAAAAATCAATGATGAACATAAAGGTGAACATAAAGATGGGTTTTGCTTTAAGGAAGCAAATCTAACAGATTAACTATAAAGAGACTATCTCCATGCCTGTATAAGGCTGTATGTAGTTGCCTCTTTTGTCATGAAGTTGAAATCTCCAAATTACTGATGACTTAAACCAATAAATCCTTCCTTATATTGTAGTCACTTTGAAATTTGTTTCATAACAGGATTTTTCGGTGCAATTTTCAAGTTTGTAAAATGGATCCTGTGAATAGGATATTTTTTGTCTGTTCCCTTAGCAGAGGGAAGGACTCTGACCTTTTTCTTCCAGTATGAGGCCTAAAATAATATTTCTTTCTGCTGTAGCAATTTTTTTTTCAATAAAATGCTTCTGGGTACACCTAGCTCTTGCCAAGATCAGGAACATCTCAGTAGCCTTGCTGAGACAATGCAGGCTTTGTATAACTATGGATGGTAGGGCTTTGGTGATACGGTAAACTCAACAGAGGAAAGCAACTTTTTAGTAACTGCAAAGCTGACTACCTGATACTTGAGGGCATTTTTGTCCTTTCCAGGCTTTCATTTGCCCTGATCCCAGGTAAGATTTTATTTGAAAAGAAGAAAGAGGTTTCTGATATTTTTAAAATGTGTTTTACAAAATATGCTTAAAGTCTGGATGTTATCTTTTGCTTAGGTAGGTCATAAAGCTGAGACTGAGTCAGCACAGATGGGCTTATTTGCCATGAGATGGAAAGAAACTACAAAGGCATGAGAATCCTCAACCAACAATAATGTGACAACAGTAACTTTCATGTATTTCCAAAGGGGGAACAGCTTAACCAGCCACTAACAACTGAGAGGTTTTCTATCCTATTTGCCAATGTGAGAGCCATTGGGAGGTTTACTCTGGAGAAGCAATACCCCAAGTGATGTTGCTCAGAGTTTGCATTCATATTTTGGCCTTTTGAGTACCCAACGGATGGGCTGGAGTTGTGCCTTAGAAATAAGCTGAGATACTGCTTCTGCCTTTTTGTCTTTTATCAGAGAAACTTAGTAAGCTCCACCACAAGTCAGGGTGTAGCTGAGTTTCAGCAGGTTGAGTTCCCAGTAACATTCAAGATGTCATTTATGACTGCTGTGTCACAGACCTGGGATTCCTGGCCCGGGTGTTTCTGCTGTGCAGACCTGCTCATACAGGTGCAGCAGAAGGGCTGCCACTGCCGTATGGGGTTTATGCACGAAATAGCTGGTGAGAGGCAAGAGATGGGATAGATGCAGGTGGAGCACAAGGAAATGGTGAGGGGTCAACTGGGTACGTAGCAAGAACAGCATGCCAGCAGACTGGTTGCTGTTGTACTATCTCAGCGGCAAGCGAGAGATCATAGAAGGAATTTAGAAGAGGTGAGCAAACTTCCTCTGCAGTTGTGACCAGGGAGGTAGTCCCAGTGAGGAATTATGAAGGAAAACAGAAAGGCATATGATGGGAAACATAAAGTGGGTGTTCATAAGCTGCAAAAGACACTTGTTTGTGCTATTCAGCTCTGCCTGCCTGAGCAAGTATTGTGTGTAAGGACACCTTTTATTTTGTTTGTTAGAAGATGGAAAGAGGATCAACGGGAGCACAGAAAATGAGCGGCACATTCAAAGCTATGAAAATGACTCTGGAAGAAATATTTGGAAGATGAAACACTGGATCAAGATTGTAGGTCAACAGTAGATCAAATTATGAAAGAGCAAAAAGGAACATCACCATTAATGAGCTAATGTGAGGGTGAGACTCCAGGGAAGTATTTAAGTTTTGAGGGCAGATAGAATAGCCAATGTCTTTGACATACATGCAGAAAGCATCAACTGGTTTTAGCTGTACCTTGAAAGAAAGGTACATAAAAATTGTGCCCTGCCTGCAAACAGAGCAGTAATGGTCACTGTGGAGAGAAAAGAGACTTTGGGTATTCCTTGAGAGAGGGGCAGTATTAGAGACTCTGCTTTATCCACATATAGCTGGAAGTGATGGCTGGACTTTCAGCAGACAGTCTTTCAACCTTTCTAATAGAATAAACAACTGAGAGGTGTTGCTTGGGCTGGATATTATGGGGAAGAAAATCAAAGGAAATTGAAATGTAGGGAGAATTTTCCAATTTAACTTGGTATAGAGATAAGGGCTAAAAGCAAAAGAGAAGTCATGAGGGTTGATGGAGTGGAAATTGCAAAAAGGCTGAATGGTGGACATAATGGAGGAGGCTAATGCATGGTGCTGAATGGGACCATTTGTAGTTTAGTGCAGGAAAAACTCAGCAGTAGATAGTCTCTGGACAGTGCATGCCAAATAAACAGTCTTTTTTATTAAGGAAAAGAAAAGGATTGGGGCAGCAGAGGAACAGAATTGATAAAATGGACCCAGTGTGACAAAGAGGGTGATAGGGGTCATCAGCCTAAATCAGCAACAATAACAAGAGAAAAATGGGGAATCAAAACCCAAGGAGGAAGGTGATGGACTTGGTGAAGGAGAGGCATTTGCAGGGCTGGGAAGAGAAGGGAAGGGAGAAAATGAGAAATGAGCAATCCTTGAAAAGAGGAGGAAGAGGAAGAGGAGGAGGAAGGAGACAGGGGAGGAAAAGGTCAGCTCATTGTGTCTGATCTCAGCCAGGGAAAAGCTGAGACAGAAGTGCTTCATTGCGGTTTGAAAGCTGTGTTCAAGATTTCAGGACCTGTAAGGGTGAAATTATGATGACTGTGGCTGACAGGTCTTTAAAGCTGGAAGTTATGCTGGGGTGACAAACAGAGGGTATGAGGTCTAAACAGTATGCAGGGTGCAACTTTGGGAGCTCTTATGGCTAGGGAGAGAGGAAGAGCCAGAGCGGGGAAAAAACATGAAAGGCAAGGAGGGAAGATAGAGTCAAACACGATCATGCAGGCAGGGACATGTCCTCTAGATGTTTTTGAACAAAAGAGCACGTTCAACTTACCTCAATTTAATATTAACGTTGTTACCATGACTTAAGGCCATGTTTCTGGCAGTAAAATTTCTGTTGACTGTGTATGCTGAAATTTCACCAGAGTTCATACACTACTATCCATATCCTAATGTGAGTGTTAGTCCTCACAGGAAGCATTTCACTGTCATTGGCATTTTCATTAAAGGTATCACTAATACTAATACTAATAACCTGAAGCTCACAGGAGCATAGTCACATATAAAGCTGCAAGCAGACCTAGACTTAAATGGTGAGTGTATTCAAACTTTTGGGACTGCAATATAGTCTGTGGCTCTTGAAGATGGATTCTGCCATTGGCTTCTTGGCCTCATGAAGCAGGCAAGAAAAGACACAACTTACCTGACTTACTGAGTACATACATTCAATGAATGTGGAGCTGCCTCTGGCTGGATCTAGGAGATCTGAATATGCTTGCTGTTGCTGCCATTTGTGGTGTCTTAGTCAGTGTTTACAAAGTAGATGGGATGAGTAGATGTTCCTGACAAAGTTGTCTGCTCACCCTGAGCACCCAGGCCAAGGGTGGCTGCAGATGTACCCAGCGGCATTGCACAACCCAAGGGCGCAGAAGCAAGCTTCAACCTGGGCAGGGCTCAAACAGGCCACAGTTGTCCTGCACGGAAGGAAAAAAAGTGATTTTCATAGAGGATAATTGTATTGAGCAACAATAAACAAAAAGGCTTTTACGTGCTTCTTCCACATATTGAAGTCCCAAGTCTCAACTTACCTATGTGAGTCACAGGTCAGACTGTATGTGTGCAGAATAAATCTTCCTAAGCACCACAGGGGTGGCAAGAGGTATCTGGGATGTCAGCACAGAGCCCTGCCTCCTGCGGTGTGGGATCAGTGGGAACAGGGTTTGAGACAGGCAACAGCTCCTGAACACACCTGTGTCTGTGCTGCTCTGCTCCTCTCTGCCTTGCCAGCCGGGAGCCCTCCCTGATATTTCAAGGTCTGTTCTCTGGTCTGTGTTTTACCACAGGTGTTTGAAGGTCCTTGCTGGAGGTGTTGGGAAGATATCTTCCCATGGTCACTCTTTATTTCTCTTGGAAAGCTTTGGTTTTCTGCGGGGAGTTGTCTGCAAGCTTACATTTTTGGTAAGCAGCAAGACTGACTGGCAAACAATTTTAATTTTTAATGTTTGCCAACGTTATGAGTCTAAGTAAGAAAATTCCTGCACAAATTCCTGGCCATTCCCATGGCCACCTGCCTCGGGGAGTTTATCAGGTACACTGTCTGGTTGATATACAGGGCACTGTATAAAACCTACAACTCTGAGGAATGTGGTATGAACTGCCAGAAGCCCTGAGTAAATAAATACATCAGGCACCGTGGCCTTGTCTGTTGGCTTTCGCATCAGAATGAGAAAAGCCCAGGGCAAGCATTTTGCTTACAGAAGTTTCGGGGCTTTTTTTCCCTCCTCTATCTAGAGCATTATCTAGAGTTTCAACAGTGGCTCTTTGATTCCTGTCATCTTCCAAAGACAGGTTTGTGGTGGTGTGCCAGTGGGAAGAGAGGCACCGTTAAAAACATCAGGGATTTGAGAGGTGTTAACAGTGATCCTGCTAGTCCCTGGGCTGTGAGCTAGTCCCTTGCTGAGAGCAGGTTGTGGTGTCCATCCCATTGGCCTTTACCAAGGAGACTGAAATCTGAGTCAAATCCTAGCATTTCATCTGTAGAGCACTGAGGTTTTGGTTTGTTTGTTTTTAAAAGGAAAATATATTATTTCTATTTGTATATTTATACATACATATGTATGTATATTTATACATATATGTATATATAAACAGCATGTGCACTATAGGTATCAACACAAATCAGTCTCGGCGCTGGATTTTTAATTCCTAAAGCACTGTCAGTTACCATCTTTATCTCTGTTTTAGGAAGATGATCTTATGGGATCATTTTACCCACTGTGTCATAATTTTTTTCTCTCCTCCTGTATACCAGAAATATACTCTTGAGGAGTGCCGCCAAGAGATGAGCTGTTAAAGAATATACTACATATATAAAGGAGGTGAAGCATGAAGCATCTCTGCCTCTGTATTTTCCAACAGATACAACAGGGTTTTTTTCTAAATAAATAAGTTGTGTAAAAAATACAGGTTGTCCAAAGGAAATTTAAGCAAAATAGCTGACAATGAGGTCTGCTTACCAATGGGCAGTGTAAGAAAATTAATTTTATGGAAAATGCTATGTATCTGAAAGCCTAGGAGGTTAAGTTCTCAATAAAGCTTCATACTGGTTATAGTGAAAATCGGTTAAAGACCTCAACTCTCAGTGCATGCTGCCAATACACAAGACATGGACTGAACAGGGGGTTTGTAAGCTGGGGTGTAAGTTTATAGTATCTTTGAGCACGCCTTCATGTTACAGTTGCCTATGTATGTTCTCCTTTCTGTTGTACTCCAAAGAGACCGAAAAGGATCCTGCTGCAGTTTGGGAGCTGCAATTGTGTTACCACAGAGTGGATACTAGGTTATCTGTCCCCTGTGCCCTAGGAATACCCACAAACAGGTCGGACAAACCCTTTGCAGACCTGAGGCTGGTGCAAAGAGGATTAGATAAGCTTGCTAGTTGTTGTTGTTATGCAAGTTTCTTTCGGAGTTCTGTGTTCAAAGCTGGCTCACTGCTTCCCCATCTTCAGAGGTTCACCTTTGCCTTCTGTCACTGGTGCCGTGCTCTCCGCATGCTCTGTCTGTGTCAGTCAGTGAGTCTGGCACTGTGGCCAGGGATCCTGGCACAGGATCGGAACTGTCTGTACCCTGGTGCTCCACAGACCACCCACTCTGCATCCTTGCAAACACTAGACAGCTGGATGTAGAGATGTTGGAACCACAGAAAAGCAAAAAGGGTGAATCCCCTTCTGGCCAGCACCAAGAGCTTTGAATGACAGGCAAGGTGGATGAACCAGACTTTCCTTTTCACTGCATTTCTACATTGTTCAAATGTGAGTTTCAGCCACAATAGCAAGACACAGAAAAGGCTTAGCTTCTGCCTGAGCTCTGATGAGGGGACACTGCTTTTGTGTCTTCTAAATCAAGCACTGTAACATGAAGAGTGTGAGATGAACATAATTTTGTTGGTCCTTCTGTGGATCCAAACCACTTATATCACATTTCCTCTTCATCTAATCTTATCTGTTTTGTGTTGCAATCCTTGCTGTGCTTCCCTATTTCCAAACCAAAGCACAATCCTTCTGAAAAAAAATCTGAAAGCTGACGCCATTTTGAAACGTGGCCTTTTTCAAACAAAGAACATCGGGTGGTGGTGAACACGTTGGTTTGTTAATCCTTACCTGGAAAGTAACCTGTGCCAAAATCATTGCATTCTTAAAGCTCCTGCAAATGTCAATCACTACTAAATAAAGGTCTCTTCTGAGTTCACACATACTATTGTACGCATATGTGCAACAGGGTGTAGAACAAGCCAGGCAAGAAGCAAAACGTACACGAATGACTGGTTTTGCAGGAAAAGCGCCAGTATAAAGCTTAGGAAACCTGGGTTCATGTCCCTGCCTTGCCATAGAAAATGATATGCATGAGGTAGCAACAGTACAGTCAAGTGGTTTTTGTGGATATCTATTTTGTGGTTATTGATCTCTGCTGGTATAGCTGAACATCCCATCGGGTTGTGCGACCTACTATGGCCAATCTGAGGAACTTTAGCAAATCTCAGGGATTTTTCTGTGTTTGGCTTATTTCTCCATTTGGGTAGGGTTGGGCCGTTGTGCTGTGGGAGTCCTGGGGGAGGATGAGGGAAGGTGCCAGTCACAGCTGGACACCTAACCCAAACCTCTGGCAGCCCCTGGGCTCCTTGCCTCAGCTCCCCTTCATTCAGTCCCACAGCTCTGGGTTGAGGGGGACTTCGTGAAGCACTGCAATGGCACAAGCTGACAAGGGATGGGGAGGGGCACTGCCAGCAGGCTGCATTTCAGCTGTGTCCATGTGAAATGAGAGCAAGGTCCTGCTGACAGGGCAGTGAGCAGCACTTGCTGTGAAACTCCAGGGACAGGGGAGAGCCAGGAGTCCCCAGGATGCTGGTGGGACAAGTCCCAGGTTTCTGCTTCAGATCACTGGTTTTGGAAAAGCAATTTGAAATGCACTGCTGAAGTGCCTGTAGCTCTAGTGTTGATAAATAGATATAACTGTTGTAGCCCAGTCCAGAAAAAGTGTCCACACAACATAACCTACAGAGATCTGGGACTGTAACTCCTCCAAGTGCATGACATTTTGCATCCAAAAGTTTCCATTGTACAAGCAGATGTAAAAGGAAGAGGGCAGAGCAACTCTGGGTAATAGGGATGTCCTGCATTTTCTACTAGGAGACTGTTTTTATTTGCTCATAATTTGCAAAGCTTTGCATTGCACGGCAAGATGCCTGAGGCCTGTGAATTGTTCTGCATTTACCTGTATAGAGGCCCAAGAGTCACTTAGCCTAAAAGTATTTGACAATTTCTGAAAATCAAAGCTAGAGGACTTGCTTTCTTTCAAACTTTTGCAACTTCTTCCTAAGGTTTCCTAAGTACTTGACCTCAAGCAGGGAAGTGGCTCTTGTGCAGGGGTCAAAGCAGTATATAAACCTTTGGAAACAGTTTCTATGTGTTTAGTGGAAACTTCAACTTTTAACTTCCAAGTGCCCAAACCCATGACACTGCCTATGCTCTGAGAAAAACTTGAGTCAAAGTTCTAGCATGAGGTTGCTGGGCTCTTTGCCCTGAGTTTAAGAGCAGTCTATAGGGCATCTAAAGATAAAGAAAGCAAAGAAACTGGTACTAGGGTGTGGGGCTTCTGAAGAACAGGTTGAACCTAGTGGGAAGGGAAGAGAGAGAACAAAGAGGTAAGACCACTGTCTGCCTTGAAAAGTTGATGAAGAGTCAGAAGGCTGATGGAAAAGGGGAATTGATAACTCAAACAGAAATGACTGAGAAATGGCTGGGCAGGGAGACAGCACATTTGGGAACAAGGTCTGACATGGGGGGCTGCACTCAGAGCTAGCCAGGCAGGGGTTCTCAGGGCTAGAGACTGACAGGAGGAAAGAAATGTGGGAGTTTGAGGCTCTGCTATTGGACAAGGGCAGGAGCTGAAGAAAGCCAAGTCATCCAAGGAGACTGGACGCAGCCCAAGCCAGAGCACTTTGGGATGTGAATCCAAGGGTTTTCACCACTCCAACTCTTCCTCAAGAAGCTGTAAGGAGTCCCCCATTCCTGCCTCTTCTCTCTTTCTCTGCTGCTGCCCTGCCTTTGTCATTTACTGTTCCTTTATGAAACAGAAGTCCAAGCAGTCAATATCATGTGCTACCCCTCTGGTGACACACGCATCAGTAGGATGCCTCATGACGGAATTTGGGGGTGGGTTTCAGTTTGCATCAAAAAAAAAAAAAAAAAAATACAGGGAAGCTTAGGAAACCATGCACACATATATCCTACTCATAAAAAACATGAAGTGCCAGATTTATAGTCTGCACAATCCTAGTTTGCCTTTTGACACATTTAGTGCTGATGAGGTTTTTTGAAGGAGCCTTGCCATATGCCATCCATAAAAATGAGGGTGGACAAAGAACTTTAAATATTTAATTTTTTTTTTCTCCTGCTGTTTGGGATGTAAACAGTTCATACTTTTGAATTCCTTTGCTCTGAAGAGAGATTTATTACTCTTTGGCTTTTTAGTGGTGCTCATTGCTGTAACATTTAAATACTTATAAACAGTAATGAGATAATCTGCATAACAACCATTTGATATTTATTTACTAAAAAATAGGGACACAGGATATAAATTAAGAAGTTTGCCATAGTTTTGATTTTACAGTTTAGGATGCCAGGGCCAGGCACAGGTGAATTTGCTTTGTTAAAGGTCATCTTCACTGAACAGTGCACTTAAGGGTAAACAAGCTCTAGCTATAGGCTTATGTCAAGCTAAGAGGTTATTTTGGGTGATCAGAAATACATATACACATATAAGTTGAAGTGTTATTTCCATGTTTTCAAAATTATGCAACCACTTTTTTTTTGCTTTAGAGTGAAATTTCATTTAGAAAATGTCATCAAATTTAACAATAGAAATGGGGAAAAAATCCAGAAATTAAATGTTTGCCTTGTGGCAAAACAAATTGTCTCTTTTTTCTTTTTTATTTGCACTTCAGCTGCTAGTATAAGTCAGTCATGCTGCTCACCTCATGACTCTACTTCCCAGAAAACTCGTTTTGCTTAGGATCCACATTTTCAAAATGCATTTCCCAAACAGTTCCCTTGCAGATCTAAGTGCTCATTGCTTCTGCAAGCACATTGCAGTTCAGAAAATGTTCCCATCTGAAAACAAGAAACATGCCACTGGTCACCATCTGTACAAAGCTTGGTTTAAATGACTTGGCCAGTGATACACAAGATACATGTGCAGACCAGAGGCAGAAACCTGTAATCAAGAGCCTCTTTATTTGCCTTAGCTGTGGGTTCCCCTTTCCCATAGTGCATCAGGTGCTGTCACCTCCATTGTCTCTGGCAGAATGGTGGGGACAGCAGCCACTGTTGGTGTCAGAGCCCAGCTTCTCTGCAGGAGCAAGACCACCCTCTCTACTGCATGGCAAGTGAAGGAGGCCACTGTCTCCCATGAGGGTCCAGAGCAGCGTGAGATCAAATTTGCAGCACCCATATTCCAAATATGAGGTGCTCCAGGGCAGCAGCATGTTATACCACTCACTCCTCCATGCACTCGTCTGCAAGATCCACCCAGACCCAGGCTCGCACCTTCACTTGGTGAAACATGGGAGTGAGGGCAATGGTACCACTTGTCAGGTTGGAGGGTACCCAAGGAAAGCCCTGCAATGCTTTTGTCCCTCCTGGGCTGTAGAGCTGTGTTGGGATGCACCAGAAATAAGTGGCTAGGATGGGGAGATGCCAGCCCCCTGTCACTGCATAGTCAGGGATCTGTGGGGCCAAGAAGAGAATTCACAAGTGGAGGCATCCTCCTCGCCTAGGGCTGATTAGGTATTGGGCTGGGAAGGGGGGATCCTGGGTTGTCATTTCTGTGGCATGGCCCCTTTCTGTTATCCCCATCCCTGCACATTCATGGGCTAAAAGAGGGAGGAACGAACTGTGGCTTCTCATGGATGGGAGTCACTCACAGTCTGAACTGTAGTGGCTTAGGGGCTGGTTTGAGGATGCAGTGGTCCCACATGCATGCCTGCTGCTCAGCTGAAGATCTGGTGAGACGGGCCAAGCAGGACAGGTGACCAAAACCTTGCAGGGGGGGCCTCTTTCACCGACAGCATTGCAGCTGAAAAAACAGCTGAAAACATAAATGAGGCTGGTGTCCTCTGTATGGTAAGAAAAGATAGGGGGGTAAAGAAGGAAGACATTATGGAAGACAAATAGTGAGGAGCATGCTGAGGACTGGGATATTACTAATGCTAGGTGTACTAGCATGAGTAGTTAGACATTTCCTTGCTTAGGGAATTTATTCAGCATGGCTCTGGCCAGCACCTCTTCTAGAGATCTGTTTATTAAAGTGGCCTGTAAAGTGGCAGAAGTCAAATGTAGCAATTCACCCTGTGCTGTTAGGGTGTTTTACTCTCTTTTTTCTGATGGATGACAGTTACAAGTGATTGCTGCCTGAAGTTAAGCTGTTTTCAGGTGAGGAACAGGAGATTGGTCAGAGACTGAGATGATGGGACTGTGGACTCGGAGTTGCCCACCACACAGGGCTGTATTCCTGCTTTGCACTTTGCCCTCAGGCAGCCTGGGCCTGAGGCACAGCTGTATAATGGAGCTGCTTTCCCTCCCATCAAACCATCCCAAAAGCAACTGTGACTCCAGAAACGTGCAGGATCAGAGCATGAATGGGTTACATTTCCTAGCCAGTGCTTACTGGCAAAGCTTTGGTTCTTTTTAAAGCAGAGATGGACAACTAAGAAACACTTGTTGTGCTGGGTACCATAGATAACAGAGGGAAGGCATTCCCTGGTCAACCAGCTTGAAATCCAGAGTCAGAAATGAAGCATACAGAGCAACCTCCCTCATTCATAGCAAATGGCTGAAGATAAGGACAAAAACTCCTGTCCTGGATGAGCTGCAACACACCAGATCATGCTACAGCCCACATTGAGCAAACCTGAGGTGTGAACATGTTTGTAGAAGCTAATGGGTAAAAAGACAGAAAAGGACCTCCCAAAAAAATAGACAGTATGCACCTCTAATAGGGGACAAAGCAATTAAACTCTTCTCCTAACCCATGGTGGTAGCAGTACATTCCCTTTCACGCACCTCTGCTTGTGTTCATCTGCACTTTCTCTGTTCTTCTGCAAGGCCACAGGCTCTGAGGAGGACCTGCAACACCTGGTGATTGCTTTGTAACACAATAGTAACTTTTCAAAAGATGCAAGACTGACATTATCATTTAATATCTGTCCATTCCTCTGTTCATTTAGTAGAACAATCATAGAGAATGCAAACCATCCTCTTTTTGTCTTCAAAGCTTTTCAACCAGGTCTGTAGGCTGGCCCAGCTGTGTTGACCAGATCACATTTAGTTCCTTCTTCTCTGTATGCTTCACCCCTGCTTTCTCACATTGACAATACTAGGGGCCATACCTGACCACCATAATAGGAAATGTTCTTCTACTGGCCAGATTTTGTATGTGAAGTGTGCTGATACAACAAACTGGGAAAAAACAGTCTGAGTTTTGTGTGAGCCAAGGCAGCTTGCAGTAGTGACCATCAAGCAGCAGCTCACAGCCTCCTGGGCAGTCTAAGGCTAGCAAGGAGAGCCTGTGCCTGCGCAGGTTATGCCCATTTACTTGAAACTGGTGAAAATCAGCATGCAGTTTTCTGGCTTTCAAAGCTGAATTGGTGTCAACCCCCCTGGAAATAACATGCATTATTACTGTTGTACTTGAGGGGGGTGGGTTGTTTGGGGTTTTTTTTCCCTGTATTCTTTCTCTATTCAGACTTTGATTTAATATTCCTTCTCTCCCTCTGTTTCGGTTACTTAGTGTCTTAGAGCTTAGAGATTTCCTGCCTGTATATTCAAAGTTTTTAATGAAGAATTTCAGCAACTCTCAGAGTTACCAGTAAAAGCTTCTGCAGATTTTGACAGAAGGAGTTATATGAAATTACTTCTAATCTCTTTATCCTTGTCACACCACTCTGCTATGCAGTAATACACCAAAGAATTTCCAGAGAGTGAAGG
>VYZR01030283.1:9610-42926 GCA_013400675.1 Oxylabes madagascariensis
AAAGCAGAAAAGGCCTTGGCTCTGTGTAGGAACTGCTCAGCAATAACAAAAAACATTTCTGTATTATCAGCCCTGTGTTCAGCATAAATCCAAAATTTAGCCCCATAGCAACTGCTGTGAAGAAAATTAACTCCACTTCAGCCAAACTAGCACAATTTTCTCTAAAGTGGCCTGCAGCTGTCTGTCCTGAGTTGAGTCTCTACCCCGACACAATGCTGTGGGAAGCCCCGGCAGGTCAGTCCTTTGCAAGTCAAGGGGAGATTTCCTTCTCATTCTCTAGCTGAATTGTGGAAGTGAGTCGGGAGAATGGGCTGGAGACAGTCTGCTTTCTAGAGGCCTAAGAAAGCTTGAGGTATGTGTTAGGAGGTTAATTTTGCCAAGTAAACAACAGGGCATATTCTTATAAACCAAAATGCTTCTACATAAACTAGTTAGGAAAAATTATGCTTTGTGGTTTTGAAAACTGACTAATAACTTCAAAACAAACACTGAAGAATCAGAAAACATTTTGCTTCAAAGCAAACTATAAGGACAGATGCTTGTATTTTTTCAAAACAAAAAATACAGGAAAAAATCTTTTATTTCCAAACTGTATATTCAAGCAGAGCTTTTTTTTTGTTACTGGAAGAGACAAGCACAAATTAATAACTTGAAGAAGTCTCTCCTAATTTTTAGAAGATGAGCATGTTACTTACTGCTCTATCTACACCGTACGCAAGAGAGTTTGCAGACACGTGAAGATGAACAGGCTTCAACACACAGACAGGATAAATGTCTTCATTTTTGAGCTTCTTCCTTTAAAACATTAATGCCCTTAAAGTAACAAAATAGTTCCAATGCTTGCAATATGGGCCCACAAATCTCTGCTCTGTTCGCAAGTGAGAACCATTTCTGGAAGAAAAGTCCAAGAGTTTGAAAGCTGAAAATTTTCATAGGTCACTGCTATTTAATAACTGCTTCCCTGTGGTCATTCTGTTGATTATTCGGTCCTGAGTGTTTGTTAGACTCTTTTTTAAAATAACCTCTCTCTTTTCATTGGTGCTGTTCATGACAGATTTTCATAAAAAATAAACTTTACACTCAGTTGCCTGAGTGAGATGCAATTTCTGGGATGACATCCCTGAAAAGAAGCTCAGAAAGGCAGGAGGCCTCCTGAAGATACCAGATGTCAAGGAGTTAGTGAAGTGTGAAGAAGGAATACAGTCAACAGGTTTTTTCTTATTTATCTCTGCTAGATGTGTTAAGAGTTAGCCCATGAACTACAGCATCTAACAACAAGTACCACTGGAATATACTCTTGGAAATCTCAGAGCAGGGTATCAGGAATCCCTAAAACTGCAGTAATTTGCTTTGTGAACAGCTCCAAGTATTTAGGAGGAGGTCCTGTGGCTTGAAAGACATCTATCCCAAGTCATATGCATATAAATCCATGCAGAACTAGTTGTAACCAGGGAATTAACTGGTTGTGAACCAGTTGCGGGCATTAGAAACTGGAGAGCAGGAACAAGATCCTACTGATCACTGTTAGAGAAGTATGAGTGAGATGAGAGTGAAGCTGTTTCTCTGTTCCTGGGAACTGTCCTGCCAGTATTAGGTATGCCTGGAGCAATCAGACACTGTAATGGCAGAAATCACCAGAAACACAAAATAATAAGCTATTCCAGTAATTCCCACCTTATACGGTTCAAAATGTGTTCAGCACAAGGTTTTCAAGTGCTACATCGGAATGAAAAGGCTAACTGCTTTGGAATACATGAAGTGTGACTTCCCACGTTAGTAACAGCTCAGATAGTTTTATCAAATCTACATAAATTGTAGCCAATTAAGCTGACAGTATGATCTGAAATATCTCAGCTCTGATGTGATAATCAAACGAATTTTCGTCTAAATTTAGTGCCTCATCATTTTGTTTTATAGTTTTTGTTCATTTCATTTGATAGAAGACTACCTAATTATGTTCTCACAGCCTTGTACTTAAAATCCACATAAATTACTGCATTACTGTACTTTGTCATCTCTTGCAGAACTGGCTCGATGTGGCCTGAGCCTTGTGACCCCTGTCCAGGAGCAGGCCATCTGCAAGTGTCCCAAGCCCTGTTTTGTACTCAGGACATCACCTTCTTCAGCTGCCAAATTGCTCCTGATGTGTCTTCTTTTGAAAAATGTAGCTCTTTTAGTGCCGAGGCTACCTCTGTTTCACACTTGTTTGGAAGTTTCTTCAGAGAATAACATTTTGTAGTGTTTGAGCTCACCGTGTGTAGGTAGAACATCGTATGTAGGTAGAGCTCACCATGACACTGATCCCAAGATCCATTGCCCCATCGTCAACACTACTGAGGAAATACTAAGCTTCCAGTGTTGCTGGGTTTTGCTGACCCTGTCTGCTGCTGTTTTAACCTCCTGATTCCCCTTTGATTTGCCAAAGGAATCTCAAATACACTGTATTTCCATGTGAAAAAAGGACACAGCATAAATGAGCATTTTCCTGCAGAAATATGTATTAGTTTTACTCTCAGTGCTGGTCATAATTTTTTTTTTCAAATTTGATTTGCTGAGGGTTGTAGCTAGCTGAAGGGAGACTCAGCTGAACTAACCTTTACTTCAGCTTGGGAACAAGTATAATGCCCGATTTTTTGTCCTGCCATTTACTGGTTATAACAGTAGGGCTGTATTTGCTTCTGACTGCAATTGACTGAGGTTCACGTACAGACATGGGTTCTATAAAAGCAGAATACAGCCCTCAGTCTTAGTGTTCAGAACTTACTCCCCCACCTTGGTAAAGTTGATGTAGCATTGCTTTCAATTTAATAATTCAGTCATTCAATGGATAAAAGAAATAAATTGAGTCCTTCAGCTTTTAGCTCTCCTGGGTCTTTGTTCTCATTTATTGCCTCGGAGCACACCTTGTCTTAAAATTGCTGTTACTCCTAGGTGAATTTGCAGAGCCTTTCAGGGCATGGAAAAGCAATCTCGGAGCAAATAATGGCTGTGGCCATGAATGCACTTAGGGAAGGAGAGGGCTCTGGCCGTGCTTGCCCCTCTTCCCAGCCAAGGAACCCGGCAGGAGCGGGGCCGTGTCCGCAGCCCCGGCAGCAGAAATGCTGCTGTGCACAAAGGGAGAGCAGGGCTGCTGAAATTGCTTTCACTGAGGAAACATCAAAGAACAAAAAGCTTACCCCAAAGCCAAACTGCTCCTGTTCCGAGGGAAGGATGATGACAATAACTGGATACTGCTTTGAGACGTGCTGCCTTTATACAGAAGATGAAATCAACACAAAGTATGTACTGAAATGGAAGAAGATGCATATCCAAAGACTTGAAACCAAATATTTGAGCTAAAATAGGCAGAATACAGGGAAAAGGACACCTTCAGTTTTTCTGTGTTTATAAATCACACTGCTTGACTGCAGCATCCTTCCCAAAGATTATTAAAGATGGGATAGAGTATGTCCTCTGCTAAAATTATTGAAGAATCTCAGACCGCCATTAAATACTTAATGAAGGATCTCAAACCTTTTAATTTTGAATTTCTCAATTTCCTTGGTTTTGTGGTTTTGTCTGAAAATATTTGAATTGATCTGTCTCTTCAGGCTTTGAATGGAAGCATTTATTTTTGAAAAATATGTAATATTTCTCTCTTGTAGTTCTCAAGAAAAGAAGAGCTCTCTGTGAAGACAAGGCATATTTTCAGTTTTTCAGTCCATTTTGCTGAAAGTAAAGTGAGTCCAGATGGGTATATCACACATGTACCCTTTTTTTAGCTTAAGCCCTTTATTTAAAAAGTCACAAATAATATAGTACTGCATCTCATTCTGCTTTTTATATGCTTCTAAAATTTTTATTCTGGAACAGAATTGATAGGCTATCCTATATGTGAATAATTACTCTGGGGCAAATCACTTCTGCAGCTAAATGTTGTCTGTCCCAGTTACTACAGTTTAACACATTAGCAGACAGCACCTGAGCCACTGCTGAGCTTGTGAATGCTTCAAAGTTTGTCACAAGCCATGTTTGTGTTCTGCCTTACATGTGTAGAGAGCAAGAACCTGGCCAAACCTGTATTAAACCAGGCCACAGAACATCCCACTGTTGATAAGCAGTAGCTTTCTGGGCCATGTCCAAGCATGGAGTTATCTGCAGTTTGGTTGAAAGTAAAAAAACCTGAAGATGAGAAATAGGGTGATCAGCTCCAACTTCTGCAATGCCTTGCTTTAGTAGACACCATAGAGACGAGTCGAGGCTGGCTCTCAGAGAAGCTTGTGCTAACCTGGGGTTAAAAGCCTCATTTCCGAGTTAAAGATCGACCATCCTTTAGCAAAGTCAAGTCCTTGGGGCTCCATCTGCAGTGAGATTTTCAGCATCTTAGCCATTTTCATCAAGGCAAGCCCATGGTATATAAATCATGTGCAATGGCAGCAGAGTATCTTGAGCCAATGGAGCATTCCTTCACATCCCTCCACAGTGTCTGGAATTTTATTAACAGCATATGGACCAGATTCATGTTGGGCAGAATGATGCAGGCAGCTCCAGATAGCCATCAAGGATGGCAGAACAGCACATTGCACTGCTGTGTTCTGATCTGCCTCAGAGAGACCCTTCCTCTCTGTGTCCCCCAGAGCTCTCTTAGCCATGGAAGTGATCCTCTTGCACGATCTACCAGATGGAACAGAACAGCTGCCTGAATTCCACCTTCTGGAAACACTGGCCTGCTGGCTTCATCACTAAAAAGGGGAGCTGAAGTGCCTCAGACCCCGAGGGCGGGCAGGCAGGAGTGAAGAGCAGCTGGCCCGCACTATGGCACTGCCTTCTGCCTCAATTGCTGTATCCCACCGGATGGATGAAGGTCAGCATTGTCTTCCCCTGCCAGGGTACTCTAGCATTGCTCAGGGATAAGTCCTGGTTCCTCCCAACAGGAAATTGGCTGAAAAGAGATGTACAAGGTTAGAGGGAGAGGAAAATGGAGGTAGAGGGTCCTGTCTCACCCACAGTCCTCAGTGCCTCTGATCACACAGGTCCCTTCAGAAACTTTCTGCCCTGCAGTAACCCGCACTTCTGCCATCTCAACAAGATGATTTTGCATGTGCTGTTACGAACCCTTGAGACTCTTCTGCAAGCAGCATGGTGGAGCTTGTGTGGAAAGCTGTTTAGACATAGCTAACAGAAAAAAAATTGAAAACAATCAGATTTTTCCCCCTGGGGCTTTGGCAATGTCCTCAGTAAAGCCAGGAGACATTTCCCATCACCCTGGATAAACAGTGTGAACTGTCTCCTCCAGATATGGTCCAACTTTTTTAAAAGCAAGTAGAAAAATTTACAAACATGCAAGAGAAAGGATGCGCTGGTGGTCCCTCCCTTCTGCCTTGGCTCAGTGATTATCACACACATACACAGCCAGGAAGCATGACTAAACCAGGTCAGGTCCTTCTTTTCCTCAAAAGGATTAAACCCCACAATTCTTGCTTCCCTGGAGACTGCAGACTACCTTGGCAGGGGGGCCCTTTCTAGATTTCAAGCTAAAGCTCAGCTGCTGTGCAGAAACGAATTAAAATTAATCTGTAGACAAGTCAGCCTGATGGCAGCTTAGCAATGTGGAGCTCGACTGGCAGTAAGGAAACTTGCTTCCATGTACCTTAGCCTGTGGATTGCTGTGTACCATGTCTAAAGGCTAATTTGTGTAGCAGCAGTCTCCTCAAGCTGTGTTTTGAAAGAAAACTGCTGTGTTTTTGTACAGTCTGATGCAATTATGTAGGCGCTGAGGAGGACTATCACTGTGGAAACCCACCAAGCTTCTGGGTTCTGCTCAGGCTTACACGTCTCCCTGATACTCAGATGAGCAGGGTTATTTAAACTCAGGTCATTTTAGATGGGCATGAGCACAGTTTGAGGTTACAGTGTAGCTGGTTCATGGTTTGGAGGACCACAATTTTGGATTTAAGTACCTGCATCCCATTTGAGGCATCCCAATCTGAGGCATCCAGATTGCTGGGACTGTCCTCCAGTGCTAAGGAGCTCAACCCTGAGGCCACTCAGTGGGAACTGTGCTCATAAGTCACTTCAGTGCATCTCAAAATCCCACTCAAATTTGGATCTTCAAATTGCGTATTGTTCACTGCTAGCAGTGAATGGGGCTCTGTCTCAGATCCAGCACCTGTGCTGGTACAGCTGTGCTCCAGCAGGAGCTGCTGCACACGTTCTGAGAGGAGCCTTTCTGCCGAGCTGAGCAAAAGAAATCTTTTCCACAGAAACTGTAGATCATGGCCATGGAAATTCAAAACCAAAATATAATTGGTCTCTGGTGCCTGTTTTTTAACAGCAGGTGATTCCTATCAGCTTTTCCCTCTGTTTCTCTGTGGAAACATATTTCTTTCCTTTTCAATTTGTTTAGTCAAAAAACAATTTTCTGTTTTGAAACATGGTGCCAGTGCGAAAGTTTAGTTCTCCCATATGTCTTCCAGACAATCCTAATAACTCATTTCTAAATGCTCACCTGTCACAGATTGCAAATCAAGTATTAATAGGACAGGTAACATGTGGTAACGCTTTCATTTATGTTTTGAAGAAACCTATGTTTTCCTTGGCAAAAGATGGCCTTACCTTTGAAGCCCTAATAAATGACAAAATCCTATAAATGCAGCATATATGTGTGTGCATACATATGTATACAGTGGTTACTGATGTGAAAAAACTACATGTGTACTGTAGATTTATGTATCAAATATTAAGCTACTTGTCCAAAGGTACTGCAGTACCTGCAGTAGCTTTGAAGAAGTGAGAGAATGTGAAGAACTGAGCATATCCTGCATGGACCAGATGTCAGAATACACAGTTTTCCAATGCAGTCAGTAACATGCCAACTTAAATTAACAGCCTGTACATGATGTCTTGGCTTCATGCTTTTCCATCTCTGAGGAGATCCTCTGGGTTAGGTGCAAGACAGCTGTCAAATTTCCAGAGCTGATTAAGAGCTCTCACTTTCCCATGGCAAAGGACCATGAAACCTAGCATGAGACTTAAATATGCAGAAGAGGCTGCAGAGAATGTGGGTTATGGAAAAACTATGTTGGGTTTTGAGTTGGCAATCATTTTCTTACCACCCTTTCCTTTTCCTCCCATTTGCTATATTTTTCAATATATTTTGCTTCATATAAAGTGCTAAGAATTTCAGGGAAAGTATTTCCAAAATGCACAGAGACCACTAAGTCTCGATTTAAATGTACTGAAAATAAAACCACAGCCAACTTGTCTCATCTGTGAGTATATTTGCAGGGATGTGACCATTGTCTCAGGATCTCTCTTTTTATTGCATGTGCCAGAGTTATACTGAAAGAAAACAGGTGGATGATTAGTACCACATTCAGTTGTGCTGTGATATTACCTGATATAGGCATATCAGATGTACACTAAATTTATATGGAACAACACTCATACATTATGAATTCTGTGAGAAGAAGCCATATGACCAGGAGAAAGCAGCATTTTTAGAAGCTGTAACTAGCACAGAGAGTCAAATGTGGGTTATTTGCTGTACAGACTGGGCAGAAGAGGCAGAATTCATGATGAATAAGTTGGTTATTGCTGCTCAAATAGAGATAGCTGAGATTTCTGTTTTCTTTCTTGGAGAGGAACCTCTTCTCTGTGTCTTCAAGATCACAGAACTTGCTGCTAATGCATTGCAAGAAAAGAAATCAGTCTTAGAGAGCTTAGGGATAAGGACTGCTTCAGGTTTGGCAGCACTTGGCTGGCCCCAGCCCCAACACCCCCATGCTGCCCATCCTTGTTCCTGCAGTGGAGCTGTGCTGAGGAGCCACCTGGCTCCACACCAGCCTCGCTGTGGAGAGGAAGCTGCCTTCAGAGCCCAGCAAGGACCACTAAATGTCACTTCAGCTGCCTGGGGTCTCTGGGTACATCTCCTCTCAGTAGCAGAGCAACACACAACAGTGTGTGCTGCTGTCACAGAGCCTCAAAATGTCCAGGTGCCCATGATTCCCCTAAAAAGTCCTGAAAGAGCCGAAATTACAGCAGAGCTATGTTCCTTTCCCGAGGCTTCCAAACAAACACAGATCCTGGCAAACCCCTCACTAGTGCTCAGCTCTAGGATGCTTCTGAAGTGAATTCTTTTTGTAGCTTTAATTGCAGTTTAGTTTTAAAGTGGGGAGCACATCAGGCAGTAGCAGGGGAGCATCTGGAGGATGATCCCTCCTCCCGAAGGTGGCAGGTCAAGGGGCAGCAGCTCTCTGTTCAAAAAGGGTCTGTAGAGGTTACACTGCTGCATTTTTTCCCTTTAATTCCAATAGCAGAAGCAGGTAGGTTGTGCTGCTGCCCTTCTATGTTTCCCTGGCTACCACAGAAATGTGGTTGTTTTACTTTCCCCAGCCTCTCCTCAATAGTTATGTAAAGGAACAGCGTGTCCTTCGGCTGCTTCAGCAATTTGAAGTGCTAAAAATGCAAAAGACTCTTTTCTGATAGTCTTTTGTCTCCTTGTGCTTCTGGGTTTGCCATTAATAAAGACTATTTTTTTCCCAAGCACTAATTTTCAAAGGAATTGTGGTTTTGTCAACTCTATTGATAAAATGATTTAGTACAGAACATTGTCCACAGGGTTAATGGTGAATCTAGTTTATTTACATTGTTGGTTGTCGGTAGGATGTGGGTTTGGGATTTTTATCTTTTTTTTGGTGAAAAAATAAAAAGCGGGGGGGAATAATTATTACAGTGAGATGAATCCCAGTCAAAACGTATCGGTAAATACTGTGTCGTGGCAGTAACTCTTCAAGGAAACTAGAGGGCAAGCTTTTAAAGTACTTTGAGCTCTGTAAACCTGCAATTAGGTATCTCCTCAGCTTCCCAAAGAATCGCTAAGTGCCTCACTCCTAGGGGCTTGCATGTTTAATCAGCTAAATGCTTTCAAAATACTGCCCTGGGAGGTCTCAGGAAGCCTGCTGCATAAAAATAATAGTCATTGCTGTGTGTCAGCAGTCAAGCAGCTCCTACTGTAAGTCTGCTGATTATTATACCCAATACAACCGAGCTGTCTTTTGCTTATCCCTCCATTTGTCTCAAATTTTCGTGCCATGAATTGTGTCTTATTGTGTACTAGAAATCACTGTGGGCCAAATAGGGTTTTATTATAATTGTTATCATTATTATATGTGTGAGTACTGCTTAGCATCTACATGGGGCTTGGCTTCTGACCCATTCACAGAAATGATTTTTCACTTCCTATGGGTCAGTCTTTGAGTCTGGGGGAAACTGGGTATACAGCTCATTTTTAGAGCTTGTAGTTGTCAAAATGAGTCCTGAAGGGCAGCTTTACAGTATTTGGCATCACACACCTGAATGAAGGTGCAGATCAATGCAGCAGGAGGCTGAGATGAGGCAGAGGCTGTGGAACCAGTTTGGGAACGCCAGGTTTATGTTACACGGCAGATTTAGGCCCTGCCTTCAGCTGAACCACAAAGGAGCAGGAATAGCTGAGGTTAAACCATACTATTTACAGTTTTAAAAAATAGGATATTTCTCCTCTGATTTGGGAAGCTATGTCCAGCAGCTTCTGAATGTTAGGCGTGTTAAACAGAGATTAGGGTTTTTGAGTCTGTCAGACCTGAATTGCTGACCCTTGGAAGCCCCCAAAGTCAAAGAACAGCACCAGCCTCTTGGGCAGCTGCTGGGATACAAAACTGGCCAGATCAGTCATGCTCAGTGTTCCATGTTGCATCAGGAGAATTGCTGAACGCCAAATGTTTCCATAAAAAGTTATATTTTCAAAGCACAAAACTTTCCCAGTGGAGTAATGTTCCATCAGAAAAATGTTGGACCATTTTGACTCTTGGCGTACTCTAAGGTTCAAAAACTCATTGCATTTTAAATAAATTTCAGCAGCCTCAGCCCATGCCAACTCTCAAGAAACAAATCAAGCAAACTCATCTTTTTCTCCAGTAATTATCCAACCTGATAATTCTCTTGTCATTCCACCTTTTGCTTCACTGAAGGAAGAAAGGGTGTGTTTGCAGTACACCAAGATGCTGTTTGCTTCTATTTTCATTGCCCTGGAACTTGAAATTCATAAACTGTCATGATATAAATATATATATATAATTTAAATCCCAAAGTAAGCATATACAAACAACCCCAAAAATCAATTACTTTCAGGATACACATGATCAGACCTTGATTTATAAAACTTTTTTTTTAACATAGTCATTTCTAAAATCAACATTAAATGTGCCTATTTTTCAGGGACAAACATAAGACAACAGTCTGCCTTGCCAAAGTTTGAACACATGGCTTTTGAAAGTCTAGCTAGTCAACACCAAGTGCTTAGACCTTTCTTTTCTACCATTAAAGTTGCACGCAAATAGAAAGATTTTGCAATAAAAAATGAGTGGCAGAGCTAGGATCCTGGACAATATGGGAATTCTTATGGGTAATGAAATAAAAATCTTCAGACAGTATTAAAGTCTGATAGGAAGTGAAAAATCAGGCAGTATGGAAGGTAAGGGTTAGTGTTTATGTGTTTGTCATTGTACATGAATTAACATACTGTACAGTCTGCCTCATATTGTGTTGCCTGAATTTTATGATTCATAACAATTTTCCTCATACCATCTCATAGCTACAAAATTATGCGTGGGTACAAAACAAGCACTGCAGTGCTAAATCATCTTTTCTACATACCAGTAAGTCTCTGAAGTAGCCTACCTCACTTTAAGTATAGGGGAAAGAAAACTTGGTATTGACATCTTAATATTTGAATATGAATAACCACTATCAGGCTTTGTGATCAGTCTTCACTGATTAACTGATGCTTATGTGAGACATTTATCAACTCAATATTATTTTAATATCTGCTTTTTATCATTAAGTTCCTCAATTTTTTTGAGAAAGAAAAAGCCATTGACTCCACAAAAGTCAGCTTCAACAAAGATTAGGGGCACTTTAGAAATGCCATTAGTGAGGGACTCCATAGGAATCAGCAGCGTGCCAAATATTTCACTTTCCACAGTCTTTGTCCTTGCAGCTCTACCATCTCCTGCAAAAATAATTTCTTAATCTTTTGCTTGCCATTTTTTTATTTAAAAAATACAAACAATATTTAAATTCTTCTGTGTATGTGAAAACCATGCAGACATGAAGCAGTGTTGCTTCACACACTCGTCGTGTGTCTCCGGAGAAAATGCCAGCTTATCAGGAGTTTTAAGTGGCAGCCAGCATGACAATAGCAAAAGACATGAGCATTCAGGTGTGAAATCATAGAACCTTTCCAGCAGCAGCATTTTGCTCTGTGATAGGTTGCATTTGGATTTCTGAGGCTGTTTCATACATAATTCGGGTAAAGCTTTAATATTTGATTGGAGAGCCAGCACAAATGAAGTGCCAGTGTAAAAGAAGTCCAAGGCCAGTGCCTTCCTCCAGAATCTCTTTTGTGCAAAACAACTTGAAAATCATTGTTCATAATTTAATTATGTAGCACAGTTGTGCATTTTAGAGTTCATATGGCATGAGGCAGCACAATCTTGAGGGCAATAGCCCATCCCTACAATGGCTTTTATTGCACTGTTTGAGGGACTACAGTAAGACTGCCGAAAGGATTCACCTGGAAGAGTCTTTACCCTAACATAAAAATGTCAGTAAAAATAACATCATCTTCCTCCAAATTTCAGCCTCCCCAAATCGAATATTTTTCTAGAAAAACAAAACTGGGTGGCCTGAATTTTCCCACAAAAGCACAGAATATCTGGGGATTTTCAGTTTCCTGAGAATTAATCCAAATTTTTAAACTAAATCAGGCACTTTTGTCAAGAAGCTTTGATTTGTTAGATATCCAGCTCTCTGTCCACCCCAAATAGTATTTCTAAGTACTTACATCAGCTGTTGTTCAGCAGCCTCAAACCCTTGATGCTGTGGGTCTGGTGCAGACACAAGCCATTAAGACCATTTCGGAATTTTACAGTCCAAGCCACTGGAGGATTTACAAGGCTGGGAGATGCCTCACCAAACATCCTCCTCCTGTACCAGGCACAGCTCCTGCTCTTGCGTCTCTCTGTGTTGAGTGCCTGGCCAAGGCACTGGGCTGAGGCTTCCACAGGAGAGAGTGGGGCTGCCACGAGAGCAGGCAGAAAGGGCTTGGGGGGTGCAAAATGGCTTTGGCCCCCCTGATCCTGCTGTCCTATGAGGGATGTGGGAGGGTTTGGCTTTTTGGAGCTGTGATGCTTCTAGTGGGTTCCCTCAAAATCCAGCCCGAAGGCTGTGGCCCCCACACTCACAAGTCACTTTAGAAACAATCCAAGAATTCCGTGTTTTAGCTGTATAATAATTTGACCATGTTTGATCCAGGTTACAGAGCTCAATGCCAGTAATCGTGTTCTTGCCTTTGTACTTCAGCTGCATACAACCTCTGAGGTATTTTCCCCACGTCATCTCTGTGGTGGGCTGCCAAGTTCTGACTGCAAGGAGCCTCTGCAGCAAGAGCACTCACCACCATACACATTTTCTCCTAGCTGGAAATTTTGTTTACAGAGACATGCCCTGGCTGAGAAACCCCAGTCAGGCAATTAACTCTCAGAGGGTGAATTTCATATTGCATCACCACTCTCAGTACAAGAAAGATGTCCCATTGTTTTAAATGTCACAGCTTTTTTTTACTTCCTCTTTTAATATTTTTATACTTTATTTTGGGGTTTTTTTTTTGTTTGTCTGTTTTTCTGTACTGAATATTTTACCAATCATTATTTTATTTGTATTAGTGCTTTATCTGGTCCCTTCTGTATAGTTCTTTGTCTTGTAGACATCACAATTACCAGTCCATAAGGGCTCCTAGCAACCTCTTTTCTTTTTCATGCTATGCCACCACCCAGGTGCACTGCTACTGGCTATTTTCCACCCTGTGCCTGCAAGCAGTTGAGTGGTTTTGGTTATCATTGGAGAAATCAATAGGATTTGTTGCACCTCAAAGGAGGTAATAAACACTTTGCAGGATCAGCCATTAGGCTTTGGTTTCCTTACTGATGAATTTGCTACAATGGTAATTACTGAAGTTTCACTGTCTGCTGTTATGGGGAATGAAAATGAAATACAACTAAACTGTCCAAGAAATCCCTCTCTAATCTCACCAACATAAACTTTTTGCTGCTTAAGCTCTTTAAGTCATTTGGCTTCATTAAGAGACTATTTGGGTGTACTTGCTAATATGGTCAGGATGACACCTGACAGCTGTGACCAAGCTCTTGATGCCTACACTGGAAACAAATGCTTTTTAACACAGAGATTGTGTAGGTGAATGAGAACCACTTAACATAAACTCAGAGAAAAATTTTCCCTATATTGATAAATAATTGCACAGTATAATAATTGTAGGCACAAACCTGCATGGACTTGGCAGAGCTTACTAAAGTTCTAGAAAGGAAAACTTTTTTTTTTTTTTTTCCTTCAGAAGACACTAATTTAAAAGGTAGAAAGTGCTGCAGCATAGTTCTCATTAACAGAGGTAAAAACAGCCACTGCAGCTCCTTATCATCAACTTTAATCAGAGCATGTGGTATATGCTGTTTAATCTTTGCTAGCCATTATGAATCACAAATGACCTCATACAGTCCCAAAGCAACTGAAGATGGGTCTGCAAAATCATTTATAGCGGTGATACTTTAAGTTATAAGAATTTGTAGTGAAAATGTTAATGAAAAGCAGAAAATTAAAATGAAAACTTGAATTTAATGTGGGGTAAGCATCTGTTACAGCCACTGTTCTTTAAAACCTGTACAGTATGGAGAGAAAATGTAAAGATAGCTCCAGAAAAAGTCATTGCCGAAGTAATAATAATACCAATAACAGAGACTATACCAGGATTTATATAGGGTTTTCTTTGTAATAACATTTCAAAGTGCTCAGCATAATCAGTCCTTTAAAATTGTCTCTTTATGAACTACTCTGATAGGATAAACTTCAAGATATGCTTTGCCAGCTTTAAGGAACTGTTGTTTTTTATCTTTATGGACAATGTATTTATACCAGTATCTGCAGTGAATCCATTAGCTAAAAAAACCCATGCTCATTAAGGTTCTACTTCATGTAAATGAGAACTGGCAGCCCAGCATAATTTTTTAGGCAGCCTTCTGATCTCAGCCAAGAAATGCCTAAACAAAAGTAAAATTATAACCAGTAAGTCTAAGGAGATGTGGAAGTTCAGAACACATTTCCATGCTCTAGAGGTTGAGTGTTTGTAACACACTACAAATCCCAAAAGTCTTGAATTAGTACTAGTCAAGAGGTAGGGATATTTGATTATTTTTCACTAGAAATGCTGAAATCTAAGGGAGCTTTTCACTTTTGAAATTGCTACATATTGCAACATCTTGGACCACATACATGTGGATCATCGGCATCTGAGTTGCCCTCACAAAAAAACCCCAAACATATATAAAATAACAGGTATCATGTCTTTAGGGACATTAGGTCTTTCACAGAACAAAAATTTAGAATTCATGTTGATCTGAAAGGTTTCTATTAGACTGCTGTCATTTCAGAACTGAGTGAAATTGTGTCTCTTTTGCAAGTTCCTTTGGTGTCAACGCTTTGTGTTGGTGCAGCTAACAAGAAATTTTGATAACAGTATAACAGGAGGAATGTTTCCACCTGACTTTCCCTGTCTTAAATAAAAGGGTCTATTGTGTCTGACTAGACCTGCTGTTACACAGCACTTGGCTGCAGCTCCTTTGTGTGTGCACTACTGAGCTGCAAACACTGAAAGAGTCAAAACTGTCCTTCACTCCCCATGTCACCCTGCCTGAACTGAGATGTAAATTAAAGACCATATGTACGTCAAAAGGAGCATATGGCTTTCAATAATTTCTTGATAGTGAAGATAGCAAAGTTCGTTATTAAAAAGATTCTTTTTGCATTTTGGTGGAAAATATTTTTCACCTAGCATTGTTTGTCAGACAAATTGAAAGAATAAAAATTCTGACCTTACTCTTTTTGTTTTGAAACCCTACATGTATGTGTATGTCCAACCTAAATTTCCATTTTCAGCTGCTTTCTTACTTTTTTTTTTTTTTTTACTATAGGTAAAAAAACCACCAAAACAACAACCCACAGTTAAAAAAAAATTAAAAAAAAAAAAAAAAAAAGCATGAATGTTTATCATTTCAGTATTTCACAGGGACAAGAGACAATGCCCAGAAAATATAAATGAGAGAAAACATATTTTAAAAGACATGTGATATATGCTCAGCTATATGAGAATTGCTCTCATTATTCTGACAGAAATATAACAAATGTGTTGAAATATTTTGTAAAAAACCATGCAGGAAAGCATAGTTTAATTTAAAGTAGGATCTTTCATTTAGTCAACCAGATATTGTTGGAAAGGAGTCAAGGGATGAACTCCCTCCCCTTTGCAACTTAAAACATCTCTCTGACATCCCATCACAGTATTAATATGTTAACCTGGAGCTCGTTTGACTTCCTACTGCTTCCTCTGGCATTTGTGTGGACAGTGATCTCGATATGATATAAATATTAAAGTAGTTGCATGGAGAAGCTGGTTGTAGCAAGTGCTGCCCATCAAAGGGAAGTGAGGGGAGAGGAATTAAAGCAGATCCACTGGCACTCCAGGTCACTGTCTCCAAAAGGTCAAGGCTTTTACCAGAAGCGTAGGAGAATTAGAGAGTCTAAGGAGATAGTCTGGCTTTATTTCACCTTGACAATTCACTACAGCAATGAAAGGAGACGTGTCCCTGGATTTACCTTTTGCCCAGGTTTTTCCTTCTGTAGAGCAGTGTGTTTGTAATTCTAGGCTAATTCTGCTCCAGACTAACAGACATTCATGACCTCTGTCCCCTTCTTACCTTACTGTAACTGATACCCTTTTCATTCCCAGTGTGCTATTTGCTGGGAATGGCCAGATGTCTTTTAAATGACATAATGGGAACAAAATTCTTTCCTAGGCCTCCTAATTCCATAAGAAGTCATTACCTTCATTTCCCACTTGCACTTTTGAAGGGGCATTTTTTTAACCCTTTTTATCAATTTTTCCAAATGGTGCAGGATTTTCTTCAAGCAGCCATACCTGTTGTCCGTGTGCAGTTCACATGGTATGTAATAAACACTTTCAGTTTGGTATCTTTAGAGTGTGCATGACTTAAACCATGATCCATAGCCTGGCTAAACAGTATTGTGAAGACAAGGGCCAGATTTCCAACTGTGAACTCTCTGTGTGCTCCCTAATAGAGCGTTCCTTTCTGCTTCTTTTTGAGAGCTGCATTTATGACTGAGATAGTGGTGAGTAAGAGATCTATAAATGGGTTCTGGTGAGGAGTAAACATCATGTGGTCGTTCACTTTGGAAGCTTGTTGAGTGGGAGGCATTTACTGAACCTTGGTGCACTTGCTTTAATCACTGATCCTCTTTGAGGTGCTAATGCCTGTTTTCTCCTGTGTAAAGTTACTTCTTATAAAAGAGGATGCCTTAACGGAATTTTGGTGTTAAATGTATAGGTCTGGGAACTACTGAAATAAGGAAAAAAAAATATTTAGTGCCCAAGTGATTAATGCATGGTCTTTAATTATATAACATTAGCACCAACTAATGACTTTGTAGTAGTCATTTTACTACATATATGGAGATACAGCCAAAATTTGGATGGATTTCATGTTTCTTTTTCTTTCAGCTAGCATGCTCTCTAAGAACAGAAAACACTAACAACTGGAATTACTAGTGTTTTTTTCAAAAATAAATATTTTGTCTGCTTGCTGTTAGCTAGTAGGGTGTTTTCAGAGAATAAAAGGGAGATGCAGCATTAAAACTGTAATTTTGAGAAAGGGAAAAAATAGTGATATTTTGCAATATATTTCTTTATTTGCATTTATTTTTGAAGTTTCATCTGTGTTGAACAGCGCATACATTAAATAATTTCTTATATAAATATAGCTGCTGTTTTTTCTGTGGTCAGAAACCTCAGAGATCCAGTCTTTTTTATTCCAGAAACTGACACTGGCATCCAACCGACTGCAATCATAGCCTTGCAGATTCTCAGTCAGGGAATGGAGAAGGTCTTGAGGGCTGAAAAACCCTCTAATTCCATGATTCAAAGTGTTCCTAAGCATGTGCTTATGTCCACCCTTAATCAGGATAACATTTAAGCATTTGCTCTCAAGTATATTCTTTTTTTAAGTTGAGGGTTGTTCAGTGCAAGGTTGATTGGAGCAGTGAGGGAGTCTGGTGATAACCCACAGCAGCTGAAAGAATCACCAGAGAACATAACTGTGAGGATTATTAATGTACCATAAGCAACCTATTTTTGAGTTTACAGGCTCCCATAGATCTCCGGAGGAGTTTGTGCTCTAAAAATAACGTGCCTTTGGGAGCTGGGACAGGGAGAATTGGAGCTGGCCAGTGGGAGGCCAGTGGATTAGAGCATCACAGGGAGATAATAGAGGGTCCACTGACTGCAAAGGGAGCTCAGGTAGTAATTATAAGCGACCAGAGAGCAGAGAGTATACCTGAGAGAAGGATAATACAGTTACCAGGTGTTAAAATAGCACCACTTCCAAGCAGCATGCTTTAGACAAAATTTGAGAAAAATGAGCTTGATTTTCCTCAGCTACTGAGCCCTAAGGAAAGATTTATCATCATGGCAATTTGATTTTTGCTTCTTTTGAATGGCAAGGGGCAGGGTTCCTGGGTTCTCGGGTTTTATTGCTCCTCCTGCTAAGTAGCTACTCTTGTAGGCACATGGTCTCATAGGAGGCTGGGTTTCCTTTTGTTAGAGCTGCTGTGTCCCAGTTGTGACTGGAAGAACTGGACACAGCAAGCCTTTTGGTCCATTGCCTAGTGGGAGACCTGTGTCATGGAAGGAGGAAAGAAGAGAGGTGCTTGCTCAGCTGGGTGGGATACGATGCCAGTTTGGTCATGAAGGTATTAAGGGATAATTAATATTGATTTTAATGGGAGCTGAAGGTCAAAGGTGTGGGAACTATGAGGAAACAAAGAAAGGACAAAGAAGTATTTGAAAAAGTGGAGTATGTGACCAAAAGCAATCCCATCAACCAGATTACTTGTCTTATTAGCAACACAGTAATATTGTTTATAACACCTTGCTGGTTTAGTTTGTCAACTCACTGATGGCTCCACAACCAGGCAGGGGTAAAAGGGACCTTGCGCATGGCCCATGAATTCACCTTGGCCCTCATGAGTAGAGGACAGCTTCCCCTGGGACAAGCAAAGCCTCTGCCAGACTTACAGGCTGCCTGAGCCTCAAGACCACCTCAGGAAAGCATTCTGTCCAATGTCCTGCTCAGGCCATTGCTCAGGCCATTGCTCAGGCCATTGCTCATGGCCATGTCCAGTCAGGGTTTGAATATCTCCAAGAATGAAGTCTTCTCAACCTTCCTGGGCAACCTGGACTAGTGTTTGACCACCCTGATGGTAAAAGTTTTATTTCCTATTTAGATGAAATTCCTTGTATTTCAATTTGTGCCTGTTGTTTCCTTTCCTGTCACTCAGCACAGCAAGGGAAGTCTGGCTCCATCCTTTTTGTACCCAAGGGATTTGTACCCATCTTCTTTGTATTACCATGATCCTTAGGGGCTTGATGTGCCCAGCACAGGATGGCTGTCATCAGGAACTCAGGAAGTAAAGAAAGGCTAAACTACTTAAAGAAGATAAGCATGGAGCTCCCATGCATGGCAGATGTCTCCTCCAGGGTGACACCTGCAGAAAACACAGCCTTAAATCTAAGATGCTGAATCTGCTAGAAAGGTACAAAAAATTGTCATGTAATCCTAAAACCCAGAATGGTAAATTACAGCTGTCCGCCATGCCACAATCTGCCCATGATGTGTTTGGAGGCAGAACCTGTCACTGGCCTCTTTCAGCAGAAGGATCAGGAAACACTGTGCTCAGATTTGCCTGCTGTGCCCTGCACACTCTTTCTCCTGATCCCAGGCTAGAGCTAGAGCTCTCGAGTTCAGTCATAGCCAGCAATGTTTTATTCACATACCGCTTGAAAACAGCCACCCTGTGATACTCAGGAGCAGGCACAGAAGAGTGTGAAAGAGAAAGGAGAATAATCCTGAATGCTGAAGCACATGGAGAGCTTGTGCAGGCAGGAGGTAATTATATAGGACAGGATTACATGTGCGTGTATATCCCAGGGAGCCATCAAATACAGCCCTAAAGTTGGATTTTGTTTTTGAGATCAGAAAGAGAAATACCTAAAATTACCTGACTGGAAGGAAATTTCAGCTGAAACAGAGCAGTGCACTGCCTTACTGAGCCCAGCTATGAGATGGATACATCGTTTGATTGCTAATGGCCACAGAGAGTGCTGGTGTTACTACACGTGGTGTTACGTCTGCTTCACTGTGGGCAATGACATCCTCTCACTTTCTTTCAAGACAAATTAATTAACATTTGACTTCTTTCTTTATTTAAAGGTTGCCATCACTTTCAAGCAGTCAGTATAAGCCATGCAGGGTTTCTCTTAATGACACCTCTTTTCTCGAGGGAAGAGTTTCTTGTGAAAGCTTAGCAACCCCAGCCTTTTGAATGTCCCTCCACTGTTTGCTCAAATGTGCACAGCCTGCAGGTGCTCAGGAGCACAGCAAAAACTCCCTTCGTGTAGCACATCGTGAGATATAGAAGGTTGTCATTTTTGTTCTGTCCTGTGACTTTTTCTGTTTTCTAAGCATTTGTACAAGGTTCGTGAGTTCAATAAAACTTACCAAAAGCAGACATATTCCTCCATCTCAAATACTTACATCTTAGCTGATTAGACATATATGCTGAGAAAGTTAGTGTATTGACCTTTTTAAAGTTAATTGCAAAACCTGTTCTCAGGTTTTCACTATTGCGCTGTCTGGAACCACAGATAGCAATACCAACCATGGTATTTCTTAACTTCAAAGAGAACAGAAATAGGCCCTATGCTGGGCTTCAAATTAGCTGTGACTATGCAGGAAAGAGTCACTGTAGACAGGTCAAAGGAAATTGCTCATCACTCCCCAGACAGAAGATAAGTGCCCCCCCCCCCCCCCCCCCCCCCCCCCCACTCGCCGGGCTGGCGGGAGCTGCGCNTTGCTTTAGATAAATAAATAAATCAGTGGGATTTGTGAAAAGAGCACAGAAAATACTTCTCTACTATGTCTAGAATTCTGCCCTCAGTGCTGGTCAGTCATGAGGATTAAAGCAGAAATAGGGGAGAAGTGGAGCTGTGGCAAAAGTTGTTACAGGAAGATATACGCTACCAAAAGAAAAGAGGCTAAAATGAGGAAACAAAGAAAGGATAGGACTATTCAGTTTGGATGGAATCTCACCAGTGAAGACTCTATTAGGCAGAACAGAAAAGGCAAGAGAAGAGGATAACTGTGCACAGACGTATATAAGTATATATCCATAAATAATATTTAATGGTAAAATTAAATTTAATGGTAAAATTAAATTTTTATTTTTATGAATTGATGCATCCCTACACCCTGCAACATGGCCCCATGGCAGGATTTGCCTCCTGTGCCTGCTGAAGCAGGCAGGGCTTTCCTGGGGCTGTCCCACTCGGTCTGTGTAGGGCTGGAGCTGCCCAGCTCCCTGGCCAGTTCCCACACTCTGCTGGATGGCTGGGGATGAGATGGACAGCGGGGTGGGGCAGAGCCCCAGCACCCCGTACCAAGGGTAAAACTCAAGGCTTTAAAGGCCTGAAGTCTTGACAGAATCATAAAGCATCATCAGACAGAGATCTGGAGAGTCGGTGGGAAAAGTTAGTGGAGCACAAAGATTTGTATTCCCTGAGCTTGGCTGTAAACAAGTGCTGTCAGCAAAGGAAAAATTGCAGGTGTGGGGAGTGTCCTCCCCCTCACAGCTTTTCTGCATGATCTGAAAATACCTGTGGGTGCACTGATAATGATTAATTTCTGGTCTTGTATTTGTTGCACAGGTCTGGCAAGTGAAACTGAATGGATTCCAATGAGCGGAGAAAATTTCAAATATTTTATATATTTGTATGAAGACTATGAACTTCCCAACTCTTCAATACCCCGTAGGAAGTATCTTCTTTGTACATTTATATCAATGCTTTCTTGTTGTCCGTTTTGTTTAACATAGGAAAGTAGTGCTGAAATAAAACAAAACAAAACAACTAGCAATGAATATGTGTATGTGCAAGAGTGATTTTGACCTGAGAACAGAGAGTAGTGTAATTTGAAGTTTGAGCAAAAGTAGAAAAAACTTTTAAAACTTACGTCATTATTTTCAATTAATTTGGTTTCTTATTTTTGAAAAATGTCAATGTGTACAAAAGAATTTTTAAATGACTTCTCAAAATGCAGAATAAATGAGGAATATAACATATTTTGTCCTGTTGTGAGTTCCTAGTTAAAGAAGAGGAATCATAAATCATGTGTAATAAAGGAAATGAAAATATTAAAAGCAATGGTCTTTCTGGTGAGCTGAGCTAAATTCGTCTTTTGTTGTAGAGACAAAGTGTTTCTTTTCCTCCAGAATCTAAAATGCACTGCTGTTCTGATACTTATGCATCACCTCTATACAATGAATATACAAGTTGTGAGGTAGCTGACAGAAAACTTGCAACCTTTATTCAAATAAACAGTCATCCAGCCTTGATGGAATGTGTTCATGAATATAGCTTGAAGGATCATTATCTTCAAAAGCTCAAATCAAAAGGGGACACTGGAATATGGATGCTGGGCAAAAAGTAATGTTTGATCACAGCACCTCTTACATGGAGTGATTAATCCTTGATGCTTGCGTTATATGGACTGTACATAAAAGAAGACTGTTTGATGCATATTCTATTTTTGGAAATGAGATCTTATTGTTAGAGAAATTTAATACACTGTGTCTCCTTGGTCTCTTTTATGTTGCTTACTGTAAAGGGATATGAGAAGCTGTTTTTTATAACATTCTTCTAATGTTGATTTCAACTATTCTACATACTCTGAAACTCTCTGCCTGGCTCTTGTTTATTCAAATAAAATAAAGATAATTATTCTGGTTAGAAAACAGATTTCAAGTTGAATATTACTTACAATGACATCCATTTAATTCTCATTTGCTCTATCAGATAATACAAGAGCTAACTGGAATTATTTTTGAATTATAAGTTTCCATATATTTGCATTACTTTGTACAGGAAATTAGAAAGGAGCTGTACTCTCTGCAGCTCAATTAAAATGACATTCTTGTATTTTTTACGTTGAATATCCAATATCAACACTGCTTACTATCCTGCTTCATCCTTATGTGCTCTGATTTCCCTTAATGCATTTCTTGGAGGTGAACATTCCTGAAGGACAGGTTGAAATGGAAATGTCAGGAGATGGAATGCATCGGGAGCACCTTTCATTTACATCCCAATGAGATTAACACATCTGTTTCCCCAACACTGCATTATCAGTCACTGATATTGGACTGCATTGTTCCTACCAGTATGGAAATGATAAAAAGGAGAAAACACATAATCCCTTGATCCAAAAGCACGCCAAAGGTGAGATGAGTCAGGGCCTTGGCTTTTGTTTTCTTTACTCATTTAAAAAATACTAATTTCAGAGAACTGGGGAAAGGTAAAGCCTCATTTCCTCCCTCCTTTTATAGTCAGGGCACTTCATAGTGGAAATTCCATGGGATGGAGAGAGTTGTGGCCACATCCCAGTCTTCATGCCTGAATGTGTAGGTGAAAGAAAAAAACCATCCCTGACAGAGAAGTGTGATTCTTTTGTCCGATTTCAAATGGAGTACCACCAGGGGCCACTGAAACATCTTCAGAGTGGGGAGGGACCAGTCAGAGGCAAAGAATACTTTTTCTGAGCTTTGTTTTTCTTTTAAATGAAAATTTTTACACTCCCTTGAGACTGACAGCTAATGGGGAGTGGGGATCAATGAGAACCCTGAGTTAAGTCTTAGGACTACAAGAAATCCTTAATAAAACATGAAATTAGCAGCCAAGTACTAGGAAAAAAAGGAAGCTTTGAAGACTCTCTATGTCTCAGCTAGAAAAGTGTTTACAGCTGGTCTGAACCATCTTGTGCTAGCAAGGTTATTTTTCATCTAAGCCGTATTGAAGGTGATGCCTTGANACTTAAGGCATCAAAGGTTCTGACTGCAGGGCCCACACAGAGCAGTGATAGATGCCCCAAGCAACTCTGCAGTCTAGTACTTCTGGCGTGGGAAAATCTATCCCCCAGATGTTAGATTTTGGCACACATTTAGGGAAGGATTGAGATCTTACAATGAAGAATGAGCACAGAAATACATAATAACAGATCATACTAAAATCATGCCCATTTCCTGTGCTCACATGGGAGTCGTTGTGTGTATGAGCCAAACTCACTGGCAGGTGTGTATTAACACCTCCCTAATGACCATCCCTAGAGAGTGGAGCCGGAGGAATGGCTGCAAGCAAACACTTCCAGCTGAACCAGGGAGACAAGCTCCCCTCCACCCCTATCCCTAACCTGTTCAGTGGGGGACCCATGACATTATGCAAAATACCTGGATTTCAGTGTCATCCCAGTGCCCTGGTCTCCATGCTGGTGTGAGAGTAAATCAAAGGGACAGTGCTGCCCCTGTGTCACCAAGCACTGGGCATGAAAGGTGGGGGGGAGAGGTTCCTTTGTTAGCTCCCTACCCAGTGCTCTGCGTTGTAAATTTTTTTCTTTTTTTGTCCTAATGCCAAAAAAGAGACTTTGTTAATCTAAGAGAAATTGTTCAACAATGTTGTGGCAACATGTTCTGTTAGAAAAAACAGAAATAGATATTATGCAGAGCCCACAGCAAAGGCTTTCATCTAATGAGAGAGCAAGACCCCAACACATTTGAGAAGAGAGTTTTAATCACTGGCCAGTGAACAAAATCACACTCTAAGGATTTTTCTGATTATCTGCACAGAAAAATCCAAACACATTTAGCTTAGAGGTAAAGATAAAGATAGAGGTAAAATAAGAATAATAATAATAATTCCTGTTACCTGAAAAATTTTGAGAGTTTGAATGTATCCCCATTGGTTACTCTGGTTTAATCACTTTCAGTTAAAAGATCATATGGCTTCTGCATTTCTGACGCAAATAGTGTTATTTGTCTTAAAACTCTGGAGGCTTGGATTTGTGCATTAATTTGAATTATAGAACTAAACTGGCAGTTTTGTCTTTTCTGTGGTGGTGTAAGCTAGTAGTAAAAGCAAGTAGTTAAAAAAAAAAAAAAGCAGTAAAAGCAAGGCCCCACTGTACTGCTTTATGTACTGTATCAGAAAAACATCTGTAGTTACATGCAATTGTGTTTATGGATGTGAGTTCCCCAAATCAAAGCCTGGAGACACAGTTCAGTGAGTTCAGTGGCATCTCACCAGGACTGTGCTCAGTGTACTCACAAGGGTGACAAAGAAGGTCCTTTTATTTATCTCTTGTTTTATGCAGTCTGTAAATTATTTATGAGAAAGCATTAAAAAATCTGGCACTTTGGCCATTCTTTATTATAAAAAATTGATGTTGAGAGAAGAGAATCACAGAAGATGGTCCAAGAAAAATAGTTGTATCTTTTCTTTTGCTTTAGGGGCAAAATATTGAAACAATTTTCTTTTGCCCTTGTGACTAAGTCCCAGTTTCTCTAATGTGTGCATATTTAATTTGAATGAGTTTTTGCAGATTAAATAATGTGTTTGGAAGAAAGATCCTAATTTTGGTATATAGGCTGCTTAGTACTATTGGTGCATGAATAAATACAAAGAAAACTTCCCCTAAAGCCAGTTTTTCAGTCCTCAAAAAATACTGCAGCCCCAAGATAAAATATTCTGTAAAAAGAAAAAAACTAAGGGTTGGATATAAGATCAGTCAAACATGGTAAAATCCAGTTTTCCTGTGTCTTTGGAAGAAGTTTAAAGCCATTTAAAAATAAGCACACCTATCCATATGTTATATTTACTTCCCACTACATTACTTTGCAGTAATCTATGAGGTGGATGCTTTCAAAGGCATCCTGCAGAAGACTGGTGACTGCAAGTGCAAGTGAAGTGGGAGTTCTCTGGCCCTGATACCAACTGCGGGTTTCTTAAGCACTGGTGGATAAAAAATCTTGTCTGGTAACTAATTAAATTTGATTCTGTCTGGATGTCATACTGCAAAAAATGATTTAATCCTTTGCTGTATCTTTAGTGAAACTAGAATTAAATTTGTCTTTCTAACAGATGCTGCTTCCATAGTAAATGTTTTTTACAGGTACTGCAATAGTTTCTGTTGAGAGTAATCTTCATCTGATAGAGTGAAGATGTATCACCTAATACTTCATTTTCACCTAATACTTTCCTAGCTGAGCAATTGCAGGGTTTTAGTGGTCCATAACACATCTCCCTTCCAACAGGAGACTGACAACCCAAGCCCTGGCACCAGCAGAAATGCAGAAGTCAGCATGCAGCAGAACTGAGCATTGTAATGATGCAGTACATTATCTTCTATCCTAAACACATAGCTGCTGACCATGTGAGGCAAGTTTGGGCACAAGGGGCAAGATTCACACATTTTTTTGGGCATCAGGAGGATCCGTATGAGTAGATGTCATGGGGTGACATGGCCAGCTGCCAGGCACGCACCAAAGCCACTCACTCACTGTCCTCTGCAGCTGGACAGAGGAGAGAAAACATAATGAAGAGTTCACGAGTGGAGGTAAGGACAGGGAGATATCACTCACCAAGTACCATCAGGAGCAAAACAGGCTCAGCTTAGAGATATGAAGAGAATTTATTGCTAACAAAACCAGAGGGGCATAATGAGAAGTAAGGATAAGATAAGAGGAATCCTTAAAGACACCTTCCCTGGACCCCTCCCTCCTTTCAGCTCCATCTCCTGCTCCAGCAGTGCAGGGAATGGGAGTTCTGATCGGTTCATCTCCTGTGGCTTCTCCCACTGCTCAGGGAGAGGAGTCGTTCCCCTGCTGCACCCTGGGGTCCCTCCCATGGCAGAAAATTCTCCATGAACTTCTCCAGTGTGAATCCATCTCACAGACAACAGTCCCCCTCAAACTGCTGCACTGTGGGTCACTCTACCACGGGATGCAGTCCTCCAAGGACAGGCTGCTCCTGCCTGGGAGCAGGGCCCCTCTCTCCACAGGTCTCCCACAGGATCACAGCCTCCTCTCAGACATCCACCTGCTCTGCTGTGGGGCTCCTCCACGGGCTGCAGGTGGATCTCTGCATCCCTGTGGCTCCATGGGCCGCAGGGGCACAGCTGCTTCACCATGGGCTGCACCAGGGGCTGCAGGGGAATCTCTGCCCCAGCATCTGGGCACCTCCTGCCCCTCCTTCTTCACTGACCTTGGTGCCTGCAGCGTTGTTCCTCTCACATGTTCTCACTCCATTCTTCTCTGGCCGAAAATTACAACTGTGCCTCAACTCGTGTTTTGATTTCTTCTTAAATATGTTATCACAGAGATGTCACCACCATCTCTAACTGGCTGTGCCAGATGTAGTGGAAGCTTCCAGCAGCTTCTCACAGGAACCATCTCTGTGTCCCCTCTGCTACCAAAAGCCAGGCCATGCAAACCCAATACAGTAAATCAATTCATCAAGTGCAGGAGAAGAGTCCAAGTGGGACGAACTCACAGAAAATGAGATGTGGGAGGTGAGGCTGAGAGGCAGAAGACAGCCTAGGTGTAGGTTCCTGCTTTAAAAAACAGGTTAGGGAGAAGAGTGATTTCAGATCTCCTGTAAGGCAGATGAAGTGTTCTTGTAAGCAGCTGGGAGAAATCTCAGGATCACTGTCCCTTTTTCTTATGGGGGCTGTCAACTTTCCAGTTGTCTGCTGGAAATACACCACAGCAGAGAGGGAAGAGTCCAGGAGGTTCCTGGAGTACGTGGAAGATGATCTGACAGCTGGTGAGTGAGCTAACCAGGGGAGGTGCCCTGCTGGACCTGTTGCTTGTGAACAGAGAACTCGTGGGTAATGTGGTGGTTGGAGGGTGTCTTGGACAAAGCCATCATGAAACAATAAAAGTTATAGATTCTTGGAGAAGGAGGAGGACCACCAGAACTAACACCTTAGACTTTCAGAGGACAACTGGTCACAAGTGGTAACCAAGGGTTCAGTTTTGGAGCCAGTGCTGTTTAATATCTTTATCAACTCAGTCAGTTTGCAAATGACACCAAGCTGGGTGGGAGTGTTGATCTCCTGGAGGACAGAAAGGCTCTGCAGAGGGATGATGGATTGATGGGCCCAGGCCAGTTGTATGAGGTTCAGTAAGGGGAATTGCCAGCTCTTTCACCTGGGTCACAACAACCCCAGGCAACACTCCAGAGTTGGAGAAAAAGGGATGGAAGGCTGTGTGGTATAGAAGGGTCAGCCTGGGGGTGTTGGCCAACAGTGGCTGAAAATGAACCAGCATGCACCCAGGTGGCCAAGAAGCCAATGACACCTGGCCTGTACCAGCCATAGTGCGGCCAGCAGGAGCAGGGCAGTGATGGTCCCCTGTGCTGGGCACTGGTGAGGGCACATCTTCAATTCTGTATCCAGTTTTGGGCCCCTCACTACAAGACAGATGTTGAGGACTGGAGTGGGTCCAGAGAAGGGCCACGGACACTGTTTGGTGGTGGACTTAGCAGTGCTGGGTTAAAGGTTGGACTTGGTGATCCTGTCTTCTCCAAACTAAACAATTCTGTGATTCTGTGATTATAAACCCTGCCATATCACTTCTTTCTTCCCAAATTTTCAAATAGATAGCTCGACAGGTCCACCTGAGCAGGTGCAGCAGGTTGGTGAAAGATACGTGCTGGACTGAACTGTGAGAGATAAATACTTAGAGGAGGCCAAAGACTTGAGGACAAATCTTAAGGCCCTTTGGATCGTTATTGTTACTGAACTTAGGAAACCCATCTTTCTCCTTGCTTCCCCCCAACAGTCCTTGTGTGTGCTGAGGTGCTGATTTGGAGATGCTGGTGAGCAGTGGAAGAAACAGCAGGGTATGAATAAATAGGGCTCTACTTCTCAGTGTTGCTGTCACCGTTGCTGACTAGTCTGGCTCTGGCCTAGTGACCTAGAATTATAAGGGTCAGGACAATATCCAAATTTGTGCTTTCCTACAGAAACAAGGTAAAAAGCACAAATTCTTAAATGTCTTATTGCACAGACAGGTAGCAAACGCACACACACACAAAATCAAATAAAACAAATGGAGTCCTCTGCCCTGTGAAGCACACAGTGTCCTCCTCCTCCGTCTTTCCATGAGAGACACATGTCACTGGAGCTGAGGTATGGTTTACCAGCTCTCTGGACTTCACAATGTTCTCGGCACTTCTCGCACACTCCCTGCATGCACATCCATACGCTCATCCTCTGTTTTTACTGCTGAAGGTTATCAAGGGTAAAAGAAGGCCTCCAATGCCACTTTCTATGGTCAATTTAGATCTCTCAGATAATCTCCTGTGAGGTCACCCACCTCTTCTAAATGTCATGCACGCATGTGATCTGAAGGCCTTCACAGTCTGTCCTCATGCCTAAATGACATCCCAGTGACTCAGCCACTAACACCTCTGAATGAGGCTGCCCCTTAATTCCCTGCTACGGCTGTTTCTCAAATAAAATGTTGCTGTGCATCCTCACTCTAAGAGCAATTAAGTAGGGCAGTGCAAGGGGTAAGAACTCTGTGGAGATTGGGAAAATGACACTGGATGGCACCACATAGTTGAAAAAATTCCTTTGACATCAAATTTATATAGTCATGTCTCAAATGGGACATGTGGGCTCTTCCCTAGCACTTGGACGGAGCGGAATGTGCTCTGCCTATGCGACACATCCAGCAAGGCAGCTGAAATCAGCTGTGTTCTGACCTAAACCCAAAGGCCAGGACAGCTGCAGGTGTAAGTGAAGCTCTGCTGGTTTGCACCATGGATTTATCACCAGCCTCCACCAGGAAAAGAGCCCCAGCAGATGATGAGCTTTGGAGGAGCCTGACTCAGAAAGACATGAGGTGGGACCACAGCCTCCAAAACCCCTTCCTGCTGGGGTGGAGGCAGACCAGGGAGGCTCCAATCCTTCCCTTCCCTCCAGCAAGACCCAGGCTCTGCTAGCCTTGTCTCTCCTGGTCTCTCCTGGGATTGCACCCATCTAGCCTGCTTGGCTGAGGCTTCCTGCCCTGCTGTCCTCCAGGGAGCTCCTCACATCTGTGGGGAAAAAGCCCAGTGCCCAGGATATCTAGTCCTTCCCCACAAAGCTGGGATTATCTCATCCCTCTGTGAGCTTCTTTAGTGTGGCTGTTTTCCTCTGTGAAGTAATTCTGTCCTGCTGGAGCAGCAAGTGAACCAGCACTTTGGGGAAGTGATTTTGCATTGCAGGATTCCAGGAACACAATGTGTGTCAATGTGGAGGCATAATTCCTCCAGAATTTGTCTCACTGTATCCCAGCAGTCTCACTGGTGTTGCATTGTCTGGCAAAACTTTACCAAGAACAGCTTCCAGTTCTTCAAGGGGGTCTCTCTTCTGCACCTCTTTCAACTTGGCATGGTACAGCATGAATCCGATAGAAGAATACGGCTGTTGTTAGTCTTGCTTTTTTGTTTTGGTTTTTTTTTTTGGCTTAGAGATATTTTGCACACCTTGCTCCTTCTCTTCAAGAAAAGAGAGAAGAAAGTGACATCCAGAAATGCAAATTACCAATATCCAGAACAAGAAATGTTTCTCCTCTACCCATCTAAAAAAGAAAATTACCTGTTTCATTTATATCTATGCCATGTAGGAGAAAACACAAGAGAAACCAACTCTGACATGAGTAGTGGTGGAGTTCATTTCCACACTACTGCATTCAGTTGTTAAAAATGCATTTTTTATGGATCTATCTCAGCAGAAGTTTTCATGTCATGATGTCCCTGGGAAGCAGCTTTGTAAAGAGCAGTGATGTTGGGCACTGACCTTCCAATGGCTCTTCCTGTGAAGAGAGGCAGTGCTTTCAGGCAGGCACTTTGCATGCCCTTTGTCCTCTACATTTTCAGCTTACTGACATGCTTAGCAAATTTTGCAAACAGCAATTATGATGTCTCCGAAGCATCAGACATCAGCATGCATCCCAGGCTTTCTCCTATTTAAAGCTTTTGTTTTTCAGTAAAGCACCTCTATTTAGAAAATTGCTTGTGTGAATCACCAAGGCTGGAGGACTTTGCGACTGAACGCTTATTAGAAGCAGAAGATCCTTAAGTACAGCCCTCAGAGGGATTCAGAATGCCATCTAATCCATCTCCTTGCCTCCAGGCAGATTTATAAGAAATATATTCTTTACAGCACGCTTTAAAGATGATGCCATGCATGATGACAACCTCACAACCTCCTAAGGCGACTTGTCCTAGCCTTTTGTTGTCTTTACAGTTAGAAACTTTTTCCTAATTTGAGGCTGTTATTATTGGCCTGCATATATATATATATATATATATAACATGTATCTGTGATATTACATGTTATGCCTCTGTAGAAAACATACAACACTCAGTAGAGCAATCGAATTGGAAAATTATGACAACCTTATCAATTTCCATCCCAGAGATGAGAAAGCAAACCCTGTATTTCCCAAGACATGATTGACCTACATGCAAGGGGGGGACCTTGGTCTCTTGTGATTTTTCTAGGTCAGATGACAAAAATAATGAGTCTTAAAGGAGAGTGAGCTGGTTCTTGCTGAAACCAAGCAAGAAGGATCGCACTCAGAAGAACTAGTGGTTCCCAGTCCTGGGAGGCTCCACCTTCTCTAATGCCACTAGAGAACAGACCAAAACCAAAACAAGGGAAAAAAAGGAAGAGAGTAGATGACTAAAAGTTAAAAAGTCAAACCCCAAACCACTTCACCATGCAGAAGGTGTAGCTCAGAACACATTTTATTATCTTCACAAGAGAGGAGCCTAAATGAGTATGCAGTGATTGGTGTAATTAGAAATTATGCCATTCAAAAGTAAGGAGTCAGCATGAAGAGAAGGCACAAAGTTGGATTATAGCTTCTCCAGCAATTCTCCTGGTTGGAATTTTTGGTCATGATGAAATGAAAGGTAGGTATAAGAAATACTGATAGAGATCACTTCATGTCTGAATAGTCTTAAGAAGTTGAGACTAGTAGTTTAGCTGAAGTTTTTCTGGAGCTACAGGTTCCCACATATAGTTGTGTGGGGGATGTAGAAGGACTAAAGTTGTTTTGAAAAACCTGAACCTTTTTTTATGTTTAATACAAACTTTTACCACTAATAGCAATCACAAGAAAATAATTTTCTCTTCCCTCCATCCACATTTTTTAAATGAGAACATAATTCTAATTTCCTGACATACTATTAGCATCCAACACGTCAAACCCATCCAAAAGGATAAGCGGAACGAAGATGTCTATTTTCATCACTGAACACATAAGCTTTTAAAAATATCGTGCTGAAATGGGCCAAGGGGATAAGACCTTTACCCCTCCATCCTTGCACATACATCCCATAGTGATGCCTGCTTTTATGGCAGTGCAGGCTGCCACAGGAAGCCAAGGTTAAATAGTTTAAGGTTGAATAGCCTGGCTCCCCTTGGAGCTAACATTTGTGACCTTTAGCAGACTGTGCAAACCAGAAGCTGGTAAATATTTGTTTCTAAGAGAAACCCAAACAATTAAGAGCACAAAGATTTATTGACTGCAGTGGTTCACGGCAGTGGCCTCATGGGAGGGGAGTTTCCAGCACTTTCTGAGTGTGCCCATTGCACACAGCACTGTCCTGAACAAATTGGACCGTTTGGTGTCCTGAATAACAGAATCATTGCATTTTAGAAAGTCGGAAGGACATTGTCATGAGGAGCAATGGTCATTAGGATTGTTTAGCTGCCTGATGGGCCCTTGGCCTCTAACTGCTCTTTCTGCCTTTGAAAGTGACATGAATACTTTTGTTTCTGATGTCTTAGCCATGCCTATTTATCCTCTTGTTTGTCTTTTTAGTTGAGAATTTCAGTAAATGGAAACCACAAATGACCTATAGGAACTGAAGTTCTCTGCAGTACTTTTTTTTTTATGGGCTTATGGCAATGTGTGGCAATTACTGAAGCTGTAGAAATGAAGTATTTTCTCCAGTAACTTTTTTCTGAAAATATGAGGAAGATCAGGAGAATGCCTGATCTGACTAGCAGGGGAAAAAAAAATCAACCTTTTTATCATTTAATTAAACATCTCCAGAAGTTGAAGCAGTAGTAAATAATTTTGTTTCTGAAGTAACCCAGGTGAGGTCAGCAGGGGCACCCACCATCACACTGGTGTCTGAGGACTCTGCTCCCTAAAGCTTCAGTGAGGGCTGCAGAATGGGAACATCCTAGCAGAGATTATTGCTGCCCTTCCCCATCCTTGCTCACCAGGGCCTGCTCACTCCATACAAGCCACTGATAATCTCCACCCAGCAAGAGTTAACCCATTAAAAATAAAGTGATGTAAGTAGAAACCCACCAGACTCTCTTCTATAGCAGATAAGGGGCTCAGTTGTAAAGGGTCTGATCTTTAAAATGACCTTTATTCTAACAGGACCATTGGGAGTTGATTATACCCTGCATATCAGGTGAGAAAGCCAGCATATAAGGTTGAAAAATTAATCTGAGACAGTTTCCCAAGCTTCTCTGTGCTAAGAAAGCTGTGTTTCTGCTTGTTCCAGAGTTGATGGCAAAACTTCTATTGGCTTTGAAGAAACCAAAACCAGTCTCTATTTCCATATAACTCTGTAAACTTTGGACTGAAAAACACTTATTCAACCACAAAGTTCATTTGAAGAAAATTGCAAAATATAGCTCCCTGCAGAAGATCTGTTAGACTTCTAAAAGCAATTTTATATCATCAAAGGCAAATAAGCCTGCTTGGGGAAAAATAGACAGGTGATTTGTATGGTGACTGCTTTCATATTCTGTTTATAATTTCAATTTACAGCCTCTAAACCACAGTCAGGAGTAGTAGAAATATCAGGATGTGCAATTTGTTTGCACAGACTGTTTATTTTACATGTACAGCTGGTGTGTGTCAAAAGTCAGTGGATATGGCTATTTCAAGGTATGTCCTGAACTTAAGTGTTTTCTTTCCAGACAGTGTAATCTTCAAACCATGGAAATTATGTTAGAAATTATGTTAAGTTATGATGTTGGGAAGTATGGGAGAATTTACTTAATACAATCCATTTTTTTTAGAAGTTTTGACTTAGCTAGTATAATGAAGTGCTATACCAGCAGTGCACAGTATTTGCCTGCATAATGGTGGACTGAAAGTCCACCTCCAGTCTAGTTTGTAAAGTTAATATTTTGACTTTTCTTTTGGTGTTTTTTGGTGTTGTTTTTGGTGTGGTTTGGTTTGGTGT
>VYZR01030287.1:6963-24616 GCA_013400675.1 Oxylabes madagascariensis
TGCAAATTAAATGCATGTGCATGACTGAAAACCTGCAAGGAGTAACTAAACAATGACACAAAATTTTTTTTTGACCACTGGGCACAGAAATGACACCCAACTAATGCAGGATGGGCTCTCTGTTTTGAAGGCAGTAGAACCATATTTTTTCTCTCTATCACCTTCTCTGTATCTCTCCAGTGGTTCTCTCCCACAAGCCCATCTTCACTTTTCTCTTAGGTTGTCTCAGATTTTCTTTGTATTTCCAGCTTACACTGCTTTTNTTTTGAATTGGAAGCAGCAAAAAGGATAGAGGCAATTGTCCCTCTTTCTTAGGCAAAGAGCATTTGACATATCTCCACAATGAACAGAGAAGGTCTTCTTTAAGCAAGCAGCCATCTGTATGCAAAAACCCATCCATGTGATTTGTTCTCAGTACGCCCCTACCACACATCAGTGAATCAGTTATGAGCTGACTCCTTCCAACCGTTTGTGGCTTCTTGTTTGTGGAGTCATGCCTTGCCTAAATTGAAATCAGCAGGAGCACCTACTCCTAGACATGATCTGGCTGTGTCAGTTGCCAACAGCAATTACAGGAACTCATGGGGAACATTGGCTGCAGGTTACTGAAACAGATGTCAGTTGTAACAACACAGACATGAGACTGAATTTCAGAGTGCAAGCAGCCCAAGGTGCCGTGTGCAAGTTCCAACAGGTCCAGCCACAAATCAGATCACCACCTAAAAACCACAATTTGCAACCATAATTCATATTCAGAGCAAGCCCTACTTTCATCTGCCTCATGGAACCACAAACATATCACAGCATTAAAATGCTTTTTGATTTCCTATTAAGGCTTTTTAACCTTACCAGAAGTGTGAAAAGTAAAGGTGGAGATGTGACAACAAGCAATTAGAAACATAGGCTCATTGCTGTGTTGCAGGAGGGTTGTCATTCTGGGAATAAAGCTAATAAAATTTAGAGATTAATTGTACTGGAAGGCTTCTTTTTAATATATTGAATTTTAAAGCAAATGAAGCCAAGAAATGTTTCTGAAAGTCTTTGCTACTATCAGTCACAAATGTGCACCCTTTATAATTCACATCTCTGCTCTGCATATCGAAAAGAGGAAAACATTTTGAAAATGCCAAATATGCTTATGCAAATAATCAGTACAGGCCTGTCTGCCTCATGATAAGACGTGTCCTGAGCCTGCCCCACCTTGTTTTCTGTTCAATCTTATGGCCACAAGCAGAGTCCCCTGTCCTTCCAAGGTAAAAAGCCCTAAGGTGAGAGCAGGATCAACACAGCAGAGTGACTTTTACCGTAGTTTACATTGCATCACAAGTCAGGCTCGGGTCTACAAATTCTTCAAACACTTCACAAACCCATTGGTCATCCCAGCCCCCAGAGTACCTCCTGTACTCCCTCAGAGTAACCCTTCTCCCGTAGGGAAAGCCACAGCAGGTAATATGTAGCCCGTTTTCTGCATTATCTAAATATCCTGGGGGAGTGCTAGGGCAGCCTGAAGAAAACAGCTTCCCGTGTACTGACTGTTGTCCCACTACACACAGGCAGCAACCAATCTGAAACTTCTCAAAGCAGTTTGACAAAAAGTGCATGCTTTCCACTAACAGACAAAACATTTGTATCACTGACAACATACAAATTAATTGAAATGGGCCATTGTCATAAACATTGCCTATGAAAAAGACTGGTTTTACATTTAGCTAGGCAAATTACTGCAAACTGTCTTTAGCTTCGGTCTACGTCGTTCAAACCAAGACTAGGAGAGACCCCATCCTTCCTGCCAGAGAAGGACATCAAGCTGTAAAGCCTCGGCAGGAAAAGCCTATGAGAGGAAGGTTGAAAGAGTGTGATGTTTAAGGACGGCACACTGAGCATGGAGAGAAAAACTCATAAAGCCTTGCGTGCAAACCCTTAACCAAAGAGCAGTGACACCCTAACCACCTGCTCAGGAGAGTCGGATCACCTGTGCCACCCTTACATCCACGCCCACAGGGAGAGAGGTTACTCTTTTTGTCAAATTGTCTGCAGCTGCAACTCCAAGAGTCAGGGAAGTTCTGCAAACAGTAGCTGTCCTAAATATTTGCCTCTGCTTTCCAGCTTTTTCTACTTTGTGACTATTTGATTTGTCCCCCTGTGCTCCTGGAAGATGCAGGAGATGCTGGAGTGGTAGATACTTTCTGCCTGCTAAGTCAGATCCTGGCACAGTTTCAAGCTTGCCTGAGTGTCTGCTATAAACAACATTTAAAACCAAAGATAATGTCAACCAAAAATGTATTTCCTTTCACAAACTGCACGAACCTTGAGGTGAATTAAGACGTGTACATTTTTTTAAATTCAGTATTATCCCACCTGTAGAGTATGAATAGATTTTATAGGTTTTGAAGTAAATGGGTTGCATTTTGTATATTTTTAGATCTTTAAAAAGGAATACATATTTGGAAAGGCTGACAGTACACGGACCTCGTTAAAGAAATACAGGATACAATGTTAAAGAGCCAGGGACACGTCTGGCCTCAGGTCCTTCACCTCCTCTGTTGCTGATCACCACCCTCTTAGCTTCAGAGGTGGCAACAGAGATCTGACAAGCCAAATAAAATAACAAATTACTTTACAATCACACACACAGATATATATGTATCTACATATATATGTAGATACATGCCAAACTATTAGTTTGGTACAATAAAATATACTTTCTGGAGGCTTTGTCACGTCCAAATAGTCTCTCATCCCACATTTTATCACATAACTGCCAAAAGCTAAGGTAGTTTTTAGACATATAAATACATTTCTAAAGGGAATATTTAACTTTATTACAATTCATCTCTCTCAAAGTTCAAAATGATACTAAAAAAGTTGATGAGAATGATGAGTGCTTTCCAGTGCCAAAGTCTCACGGAAGTTTTGACTGGCCCCAGGATAGGGGTAGAATGGGTGGTAAAAGCAATACACCTGCATTCCTATAGGAGAACCCTAAGTCCTCATACAAGCACAAAAATCATACCAAAAAAAAGCAGTCAGTTATGCACTAAAAGAGAAAAAGGGTGTGTAATACGAGTCACCTGGACATCAGCTGTTTTGTCTCTGAAACAGGTACATACACAACCTCAAATGGTACACTCAGCAGAGAACAGCCCACCCTCTGGTGACAGGCAGCTGCCCAAGGGATTACAAAAGAAGGGAATACTCCTGGGAGAAGGATTTATTTAAGCCTTCTCTGTTTTCTCAGTTCTTTTGTAACATCCCCAGGTTGGGCAAGAACCATTATCTTCCCTTTCAGGAAAGTGACCCAGGCAGGACCCGCACTGCAGCAGCTGCACGGTATGATAACCATTTTCTAAGCTCTACTTGATAGTGGGCTGCTGCAGACAAGTGAGTAGACTGAAAAAGTGTCTAGTTAAAACGGCAGCACAGAAAACACCAAGTGAGTCCAGACAAACACCCATCAGCACTTCGCTGTACATTCTGCAAGCTAGGTGTAAATATATTTCTGATCTGCTGGAGCCATGCCTCAGCCTGGAGAGCACAGACCCCACAGCAGAGGACACCAGCAGAGTTCCCAAAAATAAATTTCTATGTGTGCGAGAGAAATTAGCTGTAAAAACCCCAATCTATGAATCCCACTTTCCTGGAGTCTTTTGCATAGCCACAGACACGAATTCAGTCGTGTTTTCAAGGAGTGTAAAGGCGGCTCGGTGTTTGACGGCCGCGGCCGCAGCGANCCCAAACGGCGGCCCCGGGGAGTAAAAAAGGATAAAGGAACTAACCCAAAGCTGGTATTTGAAACGTTCACTCAATACACTGATAATGGGTACAAATTACATTTCTTGAATATGTTTTATAACTCTGATCTCTCCAAGCTTTTATTGAAAAAAAATGCAAAAGGCAAAGTCCATTGCACAAAAAAGGCAACAATCTTAAATAGGATGCAACATTATTTTCAAGTACTAATAAAAAATCACTTATTTACACTTACTGACTTCTCTGATTAGCTCCCAGCACCTGCAAATACCTAGCATGAAACTTTAAATCCTGCCTTAGTTTCGCACAAACACAGTCAAATGACAATATTTTCATGAGCATTAAGGACTCACGAAGTTTCTTGATACTCATAAATAACATATACCCAGAAACATGCCTAAGGCACTCAGCTGACTGGCATTGAGTATTAAACACATCCTGTATATTTCTGTGCCCAGTCTAAGCTGTGTGCTCTGAAAGGGACAGGCTTTAACAGCAGCTGAGAGAGCACTATCAGAAATTGCTCTCAACACCCCTGCATGCATCTAGAATGTTCCACACTGCAGGGGCACAGCCAACCATCAATAAGTGCACCCATATTTATGATGCAGCTGACACATCAGTAAAAGGGAAAGATCTGATCTGGAGGGAATGTAGCAGGCACCTCTGCCTGCTTGTCCTGGCAGAGAGACTCATGGAGAAATATCCTGGGACTTCAGGCACACAGGAAAATGGTCAGCAACAGATCTCTCTACATGGCAAAATGAAGTAGCACCAAGTAGCAAACTCCCATGCTGAACTCCTACTCTCAGAAGAACTGAAGAGTTCACCAGCAAAAAGCTAACAGGGTGATGGTACAATGAATATTCTTCTCATCAGCTTTACTGTTTACTCTGTAGTGACCAACTCCTATGTTCAGAGCCAGCTGGTACTGAGTGCTTGATTTGCTACAGACTCCACCAGAATCCGTGCAGGAAGCAACAACACATTGCAAGGACAAAAACGGAAAACAAAAGCATAGGGTACTTATCTGTTACTGCGTAGAGCTTCACACACTGACTCAAAGCCTTGCCTATGAAAATTAAGATGGTGCTAAATATTAGCTAGATGCTTCATTTGTGTCTCTGCTGACACAGTCCTGGCATCACAGAATCTCATGTTGCATAAAACATATAAATACATTTCTAATGGTTGCATAAAACATAACCCAAATGGGCTGGTTGCATAAAACATAACCCAAATAACATCACACGCCATGTACCCCCCAGCTGATATAAACAGAGTGAGATCTAACCAGGGGAGTTTTGTAGAAAGCTGTGACAAGTCCAGGGATGTAATATACATGTGAAACTATCTTCAGTCTTTGTGAGAAATCAGCAAAGCTGCCACGTGGATTTGGTCCCCTCAGGCTTATGTCCAGAAGAGAAATTAAGTTACCAGAAACTCAGTCTGCATTAATAGGCAGGCAAACAGCAGGCTGTAGCACCCTGTAGCATTAAATGAAGTACCAGGGGTAACAACCACTGTCTTCACATTCTTTCAGAGTTCTGAAAATTAGGAAAAAAACCCAAACTTTATTGCAGTTTTTCCCCTTCTCCCCACATAGTTATCATCCTCCAACAGGCCTCAGCTGCTATGTAATTTTGTATCCTTATGTTTGATGGCAGAAGTGTTACACAGCAGAATTGTGGTGGGTTGACCCTGGGTGGAAACCAGGTGCTGACCAAGCCACTCTATTACTCCTCTCCTCAGCAGGACAGTGTGGGAGAAAATAAGATGGACAAAATCCTCATGGATCAAGATAAAGGCAGTTTGATTTTTAAAAGGCTGTGCATGGAAGCAAATAAAAACACATGATTTATTCTCTACTTCCCATCAGCAGGCGATGTCCAGCTGTTTCCCAGGAAGCAGGGCTCCAGTGTGTGTACCAGCTGCTTTGGAAGACAAACACCACAATACCAACTGCCTGGCTCTCTCCTCCCCACACCCTTCCCTCTCTAGCCTTCTCTTAAATGTTGTATGAGCAGATATCTCACATTATGGAATATNTCAATAAGTGCACCCATATTTATGATGCAGCTGACACATCAGTAAAAGGGAAAGATCTGATCTGGAGGGAATGTAGCAGGCACCTCTGCCTGCTTGTCCTGGCAGAGAGACTCATGGAGAAATATCCTGGGACTTCAGGCACACAGGAAAATGGTCAGCAACAGATCTCTCTACATGGCAAAATGAAGTAGCACCAAGTAGCAAACTCCCATGCTGAACTCCTACTCTCAGAAGAACTGAAGAGTTCACCAGCAAAAAGCTAACAGGGTGATGGTACAATGAATATTCTTCTCATCAGCTTTACTGTTTACTCTGTAGTGACCAACTCCTATGTTCAGAGCCAGCTGGTACTGAGTGCTTGTTTTGCTACAGACTCCACCAGAATCCGTGCAGGAAGCAACAACACATTGCAAGGACAAAAACGGAAAACAAAAGCATAGGGTACTTATCTGTTACTGCGTAGAGCTTCACACACTGACTCAAAGCCTTGCCTATGAAAATTAAGATGGTGCTAAATATTAGCTAGATGCTTCATTTGTGTCTCTGCTGACACAGTCCTGGCATCACAGAATCTCATGTTGCATAAAACATATAAATACATTTCTAATGGTTGCATAAAACATAACCCAAATGGGCTGGTTGCATAAAACATAACCCAAATAACATCACACGCCATGTACCCCCCAGCTGATATAAACAGAGTGAGATCTAACCAGGGGAGTTTTGTAGAAAGCTGTGACAAGTCCAGGGATGTAATATACATGTGAAACTATCTTCAGTCTTTGTGAGAAATCAGCAAAGCTGCCACGTGGATTTGGTCCCCTCAGGCTTATGTCCAGAAGAGAAATTAAGTTACCAGAAACTCAGTCTGCATTAATAGGCAGGCAAACAGCAGGCTGTAGCACCCTGTAGCATTAAATGAAGTACCAGGGGTAACAACCACTGTCTTCACATTCTTTCAGAGTTCTGAAAATTAGGAAAAAAACCCAAACTTTATTGCAGTTTTTCCCCTTCTCCCCACATAGTTATCATCCTCCAACAGGCCTCAGCTGCTATGTAATTTTGTATCCTTATGTTTGATGGCAGAAGTGTTACACAGCAGAATTGTGGTGGGTTGACCCTGGGTGGAAACCAGGTGCTGACCAAGCCACTCTATTACTCCTCTCCTCAGCAGGACAGTGTGGGAGAAAATAAGATGGACAAAATCCTCATGGATCAAGATAAAGGCAGTTTGATTTTTAAAAGGCTGTGCATGGAAGCAAATAAAAACACATGATTTATTCTCTACTTCCCATCAGCAGGCGATGTCCAGCTGTTTCCCAGGAAGCAGGGCTCCAGTGTGTGTACCAGCTGCTTTGGAAGACAAACACCACAATACCAACTGCCTGGCTCTCTCCTCCCCACACCCTTCCCTCTCTAGCCTTCTCTTAAATGTTGTATGAGCAGATATCTCACATTATGGAATATCCTCTGGTCAGTGGGTCAGCTGTCCTGGCTGTGTCCCCTCCCAAGATCTTGCCCCACACCAGCCTCCTGGCCAGGTGAAATGTAGGAGAGACAGCTTTGATGCTGTGGAGGGCTACTCAGCAGCAGCCAAAACACTGCAGTGTTACTGACACCCTTTTAGCTACCAATGCAACACACAGCACTGTGAGAGATGCTGTGGGAAAACTACCCCACCTCAGCCAGACTCAATAGAAGTGTTTAATTCAGCAAGGGAGTAAGAGTGAGTCTTTTTTAAAAAGACTTGTCAGCAATTACCTGTTTCTAAATCTCAACATTTAATGCCTTGGCAAGTTTTTTCATTGCAACTTTTTTATTCTGTTCTCAGAGTCTTTCCTACTTGTCAACACCCATTGGAGTAATTTTCCTTCATAGGTCCCAGCTTTGTGCAGGATCCTTTGTTCTTCCAACTAAATCAGAGGGAATCTGAAGGAACAGCTACCTTTTTAAAAGTCTGGATTCACCTGAAGTTGAGCTGGTCCTCTGTTGGGAGTTCAGGGCCCATGGAAAACCCCTCAAACTGCCCTGGGGGGTCCAAGACCGTGGCTGGGACCCCAGGAAAGCATTGCCTTTGACCTTAGTCCATGGGAAAAATTTTCCATAGATGAATTGAAAACAACAAAGATTTGAAATAAATAGTAGTTTAGTTCGTCACAGGGTGAAAATTTGTAGGTTTGAGTTTTTAGTATAGAAGTAAATCACAGCAAGATGGAGAATTTTGGGCGGTGTCTCATCTTCTTCTTCTTCTTCTTCTTCTTCTTCTACTCCATCTTCTGCTGTAACACTGTCACAGAGACATTGGTAGAATGTATTTAAGGTAGAAATTGCATGTCTAGAATAGGTAGTAGTTATTGGTACAAAACTGTAAATATAGTACTCTTTAAGAGTTAATTGGGTTAGAAACCTTTAAAAATAACCTTAGACTCTCTGTACGTGCTCCTGTAGCTGCATTTTTTAGCGGGCTAAGTCTGCTGTCAGACCTTGAGATAAGAAACAGAATAAACACCTTTGAAGACTGAAGCTGCAGGTTCCAATCATCTTTTAAACCCTAGTACAGGACTTTGAAAGGAAAAGACCCCTAATTAGGGGATTCACGGAATAGAAATTCTGTCAATCCTCCCCAGGTAAAACTCAAAGTAGTTTGGGTACTGTTGAAGTACATCCAGTTTAAATTCATAGTTACTTCAACACAGGCTTAAAAAAAGTGATCTGATCATAGTAAATGTATACAGATCAGATTGCCATGAGTAGAGTAAATTAATTAATACTTAAAAGAAAGGGCCATTTAGGAAATAAAAGAAAAAAAATCAAAGAAAGACTGTTTCCAAAAGCAACAGATACTTATAATAAATAACTGTGAGACTTTGAAATCTCTAGTAATGCTACTCAATGAAATGTAATAAGGAACTAAGATTTTTTTTTTTTAGCAGCATCTTAATTACTAATCATTAGCTACAACATTCAGTGCATATAGAGCATTTTCCATCTGCTACTAACTAGAAAGGAAAATCTGAAGAATGACTTGGAAAATCATACCCCAGGTATTAGCACACAAACAATGAGAGTAAGAATTGAATACATTTATGAAAGACGGGGAACTTGTTTGTCTAACAGAAGCAGCTGATAGCATTGCAAAGTTTGCTAAAAGGCAACAGACAAGCTGCTCTTCCAAATTTAGAGGCAATAGGAAAATGGACAAGTTCCACTGAGTGTAGAACAGTTCATCACATATTATCAGACCCCCTGGAGAATATGAAACGAGGGGGAGCCTATTACCTGAATTTTAAGAGTTTTCCTGTAGTGATGAAAAAAAAAAAATCCAAGTTGTGGAAACCATCACAACTTTTGGGGGAGGCGTGTGTGATTTCAAGTCTGTAGGTACCTAGGTGTGTGGTAATACCAAAGAAATGTGTTAACTAGTCTGCTGTATGCAGAAGTAATTTATCACTGAGGTGTTACACGCAGAGGTAGGAAAAAACCAGAATCGAAATCAGGAGGCAAAACTTAGATTGTTACATAGACTCTGAAAACCACTTCCACTGCAAGAATACTCTGAAACAATGAGAGCAGCAGAGGCTCAGAGCATGACTCAGAGCAGAGGCTCATGCAAAACACTATTCTTTAGGATCTGCTAAAATTTCTGAGATAAAAGACTTTAGCAGAAAAACATGCATGAATTAAAATTGTTTGAAAGGCTGGTTTTGAAATGAAAAGTATTTTTACTGGTTGCTTACTAAGCCCCAGAGACCTCAGAAACACATATTTTCTCTCACAATCTTGCAAACACACCTTTCATGCCCTTGGCAAAATATTTCTCAATCTTTCTAAACCCGGCTAGACAGACTCATGGAATCACAGAATATACTGAGTTGGAAGGGACCTGCAAGGATGGGTCCTAAATGAATGACCTATATGGTGATCAAACCCACATAAAAAACTTGGCCTTATTAGCATCATGCTCTAACAAACTGAGTTAAACTCAGTCTTGCAAAAAAGAATGCATCATTATGCTCATGTATGACCCCAGATTTATTTTTTTTTTAATATACACCTACCTTTATTGTTTTACCCTTCAATCATGTTTTTCCTCAGACAATTATGCACCTGCCCAGTAGCACATTTGTCCTGGTCTTCTTTTATAAGGCCTCAGTGAAGCCTTGACTGTGGCTGTACTGTAGTACGTGCATACACATATATTCAGAATTATGTTGCTTGCTCAACCCCCTACTCCAGTTTCCCCACTCCATTCTGAAGCACCACCCCTTCAGACTACTAGCCCTTTCCACACATCAAGATCTACCACCTCACAGCCGTTTAATTATTGCTTAGCTAAGGCTATGGAATTACTTGACTGCTTTCAAAGCAAAAAGTGAATCACAGAATTGTTAGGGTTGTGTTATAAACGAGACAGCCAATTCTCAATAATAATAATGATTTATTATGACGACAATTATGTAATTTAATTCAGCCACAATAATCAATTTGACAATAACCAATTAATGCATCACCGAGCCCGGGAATCGGTGTGGGGTGTCTCCGAGAGATCAGCATAAAGCTAAGCCCTGACAGTTCACCGAAGATGGGGGGTTCGGGATGCACTCTTATACTGTTTCAAACTAAATGATACAACGGGTTCATTTTAATTTTAAATGTCCTTTCTATACAAATTCATGGCATGCGGGAATCGCGTGAACGCTTGTATAGTCTTTTGTTAATTTTCGGGAAGGGTGGATCATCTCTTGGGGTCTCGTGGCGATGTGTTCAGAATGTCTCCATCTGGTCTTGGAATTCTTGTGTGGTGGCGACGTGGTACGATGTGCGGTTTCGGAGCATGGCTTGATATCTGGAATTGTCAGTCAGGTAGCCGCCTGAGGGGTCTTCTTTTCAGAGGTGTCAGAGGTGTGGGGAGCGTCTTGCCACGAGAAGCTGATTTCATCACCGAGGAGATGGCTGTCTTAATCGCGTCCGGGCGGGGAGGTGGTTGCTGGCTTGAGTGATTAGTCTTTTGTTTTCTGCGGAGGACCCTCGGGGGCCCCTGGTGTTTGCATCTGTCTCAAGCTCCTGTTTCTAAATTCTAAATCTACACGGATTATTCTAATATATTTATTACAGTTGGAAGGGACCTCTGGAGATTATCTGGTCCAACTCCCCTGCTGAGGCAAGGGTCACCTGGAGCAGATGACACAGGAATGTGTCCAGGTGGGTTTTTTATCTCCAGAAAGAGTAACTTCATCATCTCCCTGGGCAGCCTGTTCCTGTGCTCTGCCACTCTCAAGTTCTTCACGTCAAGGTGGAATTTCTTGTTTTAGTTGATGGCCATTACTCCTCATCCTGTCACTGGGCACTACTAAAAAGGGTCGGGCACCATCCTCTGACATCCACCTTTGAGATATTTATATGCACTCATGAGACCCCTCCCAGTCTTCTCTTCTCTTGTCTAAACAGGCCCAGCTCCTGCAGTCTCTCCTCAAGAGATGCTCCAGACCTCTCATCTTTTTCGTGGCCTCCACTGGACCATCTCCAGCACTGAGGAGCCCAGAGCTGCCCACAGCGCTCCGTTTGCGGCCCCGCCAGCGCCGAGGAGAGGGGCAGGATCACCCTCTGGCCCTGCTGGCCCCACTGCTCCCGATGCACCCCCGGGACACCACTGCCTTTCCCGGCCACAGGGGCACTGCCGGGGTGTGGTCAGCCTGTGATTCACCAACACATTGGTGCTTCACCTCATTAATGTTTCCAGTAACTACGCACGGCTTCCTTTGCAGCTGCATCACGTAAACATTTAGGTTATAGGGGAACCTTTTTTTTGAGATCTCAGCGTGCCCCGCAGCAGAGCGGCTCCAAGAGGAGCGAGCCGTGCTCGGGCTGGACGCCCCGAGCCCCGGCAGCTCCGCGCCCCTCGGCTGGGGCCGGCCGAGCGCTCCCTCGGGGCCGCCCCGTCCCGGACCCCCCGCCCGGAAACGGGAAAAGGATCCATTTCCCGTCCCCGCCGGCCGCTTCCGGGTTGTGCGCCGGGTTCCGCTGGGGGCGGCGGGGCGGGAGCTCGGGGCGGGCGGCGGTTCCCGTCCTCCTCCTCCTTCTCCTCCTTCACTCCTTCATCTTCCTCCTCCTCGTGCTGGTGCCGCTCGTGTCCGGCGCGGGCTGTCCCGGGTGAGCGGGGCCGGGCGGGGCGCGGCCGTGCGGGTGCCCGGGGCGGGACGGGGAGGCCGCGGGGGCCGGGGCTGCTCTGCCGGCGGCGCTCCGGCTGCAGGGTCTCTTCCTCTGACGGTGTAGGTTTATCCCCCGCCCATCTCCGAACAAAACCAAAAAATAAAATGCCCTTAGCCGAAAATTCGCGGTGGTTCTGCTGTTGTCCGTGGATCCCTGCTCTTGGAGAGCATCCCCGTGTTCCCAGCGTAAAATTGCTGGGATTTTATGAAACCGCCCTAAAGCCGCGGAGTCCGTTCCTGCTGGCATGCTTTCCTCCTCGGGCATGTGTGCTAACTCCTTTGGGTGTGTGTGCAATAGCGTTTTCTCGGCAAAGGTGAGCTTGACTTGTCACGGCTCAGCTGTCCGGGGAGGTGGAGCGGCACAGGCAGCACACGGTGATGGTCACTTTCTTCCTTCTTTAGTGGGACAAATATGTGCCCTGTTAAGTACTTTAATTCATAGTTGTTTTGAAACCAGCCGCTCATTTTGGGTCAGCTAAAAGTAGCGTGGCCCTGGGCCGCTGTGTTTCTGGCTGATGCCGAGCACACCCCGACCTGGGAAGAGTAACACATCCCAAACTGGTGAAAGAGCCTCAGTCTTTCTGGAGTAATTACTGGAATCTGTTAAATAGAAATTCATGGAAAAATGAGTTACACTTAAATGCAGGAGATAACTCGTATACTTCTAGCAACCAAGCTTGTTTTCTGGATATTCATCTTAGAGGTTGATACAATTGCACTCAAAGCCTTTTAAATTTCTGTTTAAATTTAATGTGGCAAAGAAAAACGTGACCTCGTATTTTTTGCTGTGAATTGTAAACATTTGAAATATCTCTAATGCTTTAACATTTTTTTTTGCAGATCAATAAACTTACTGAATCATTGTTAAGGAGCTAGAATGGGAGTGAAAGGAGCTTTTAATTATTTAGTATTAGTTAGGTATTTTGACTGTAGAAACATGGGATTACCCTGGGTCTTGGTTTTTGAAGTTGTAGGCATTCAGCTGGTCATAAGAAACAGGAATTACAAGTATTTCCTCTTTTCTCATGGTAACAGTTGACCAAAATATTGAAGTTTAAAATGGCTTGTTCTCATTTTGTTTTAGCTTTTTCCTGTTAATTGCTTAAAATTAGTCTGTGGATTTAATAAATATTTAGACTGTAATCTATCATTTGGATTCTGTAGCTTTTCTCTTGATTGTCCAGCTTGAACTAGGACTGCAAGTGTGTGGTATGCTAATACAAGTCATTGGTATGAAAGATGATTTTTTTATCTCCTCTGTAATCTAGGAGTTTTACAACTACACATGTGGTGCTTATTTTTAAACTTCAACATTTTCTCCAGGTTTGTTTTATCATACAAGTTCCTCACTGCCATAATGAGGCTAGTAATTCTTGAAGATTATGATCAGGCTAGTGAATGGGCAGCCAAATACATCTGTAATCGTATTATCCAGTTCAAGCCAAGTCAAGGAAGATATTTCACGCTTGGTCTACCAACAGGCAAGTTTTATTCAAAGTCTTTGTAAATAACTAAGCCTATAACAATGCTTGTATCACTGCTAGCAGATACAGTATTTAAAAGAACATAAATATTAATTTTGGTAATACTCTAGGGTTTTTTTTAAATATGGATTTGATTTCTGTGGAAAGCTGTGATAGTTTGAGAAACTGATAAATACTAAATGAGAAACAGCAGATTGCTTGTATGTTGAAAAGCACTGTGGCAAAATTTGACTGTTAAGACATTTGAATACACTGAAAATGTTGTGCAGATACACAGAACAGTAGAAAAACTTTATTTAACAGGGAGTACACCTTTGGGATGCTACAAAAAGCTGATAGAATATCACAAAAATGGAGATCTCTCTTTCAAATATGTAAAGACTTTCAACATGGATGAGTATGTAGGTAAGATGTGCTATTATTTGTGAACATACTGTACTGTTGTTTTTCTTTTTTTTTTTCTCCTTATAAAAACTATTAAATACTTAGTCAAAGTACCAGGTTAGTCTAGTATGTTTGTACTCCTATATTACACTGGTGTCCAAGCATTTTTCTCTATTCCTTTATCTACAAAAATTCAAAAAACGAACACTGGGCTAAATTCAGTGTTTCACAATACTTCTATAGAAATTATATTGTTGTGTAATAATGGGACTGCGTTTCTGATGAAGACTTGACACTCTGGGATAAGATGTATGTGGAGGGAATGTAAACCAGTCACCTTGTACGTGCCAACGGGAAACCTTCCCAATGTAGTTTCAAGTCTTGCTTCATTTGACTGCATGCCTCACATCAGCTACATACAGACTAGAATTAAGGCTGTTTGGTTAAATCTTGTCATATGGTAATTTCATTCTAAATGATTTCAGGGCTTCCCAGAAATCATCCAGAGAGCTATCACTCCTACATGTGGAATAACTTCTTTAAGCATATTGACATAGATCCGAATAATGCTCATATCCTTGATGGGAATGCACCAGACTTACAGGCGGAATGTGATGCATTTGAAAAGAAAATTGAAGAAGCAGGGGGGATTGATCTGTTTGTTGGAGGTATGAGGAAATGCTCTATGGCTAGTTACAATTCAAACATGTACACCAGTTCTTTAATCATTATTTTCATAACTTGACTAAAAGCCAGATTTTTCAATTATTGTGTAAGAAAGTTCTGTGACTAAAGAAGAATCAGTATCAATTCCAATATAGAATGGTTGGTGTCCAAGTTTCTAATGACTTAAGTAAGTTTTTATTGAAAGTGGGGAACCAAAGGGAAAGGATGAGCCCTTTTTTATTCATTTACAATGTTTGAGGAAATGTGTTGACTCTCAGGTCTGGAATGATTTATTTTTTTTACCTTTGAAAAGGCATTGGTCCAGATGGCCACATTGCATTCAATGAACCCGGATCAAGTTTGTCTTCAAGAACAAGATTAAAGACTTTAGCAATGGACACCATTTTGGCAAATGCTAAATACTTTGATGGAGACTTATCCAAAGTACCAACTATGGCGCTAACAGTTGGTGTGGGTACAGTGATGGATGCTAGAGAAGTAAGAACTCATTTAGTTCTGGTTGCATGTGTGTTTTCAAGATTAGTTGGTATTGATACTGGGATTGAAAGTAAAGAGACCTTTGTTTTGCAGGTGATGATTCTTATAACAGGTGCACACAAGGCTTTTGCATTGTACAAAGCAATTGAAGAAGGAGTCAATCATATGTGGACAGTTTCTGCTTTCCAGCAACACCCTCGCACTATCTTTGTGTGTGATGAAGATGCTACTTTAGAACTAAGAGTTAAAACTGTGAAGTACTTTAAAGGTGAGCACTGAATCAGAGGTCATGTGTTTACACAAAACCGACAGCTTTGAAATTATATTGACTTAAATCTGAGCCTTCCAAAACTTTGCAGTCACTAATGTATAATGTTATATAGTCAAAATATTAAATATTAACTTATTTCTTGTGTTTGGAAAATTGCTAGGATAACTTGTGCTACCTACATTCCAAACAAATCTACCTGGGAAGAGTATTTCCTTTGCTTCCAGTTTGAAACAGTAGTTTAGTGATCTTTAACTTCAAACAGCAACAGTCTGGTGTTCCAGAATACAGGTCTTAAGTATACTGGAAAGTTTAGCTTAAAATCTTAATACATTTATTAATCCTGATACATTTCCATGCTGCTTTTGCTATGTGCTGTAACGTGATGTCTAGTAAACTGTGATACAGGCTTTGAAGCCACCTGAGGACATTTTTCATGTGCAATTAGCATAACAATATATACTGCCTTTGAAAATATTGCACCCTTTTACTGTGTGTGTTTTTCATATTTGTAGCAGGTATGTTGGGGCAAACTTGAAGTGAGTCAGGGTATTTGATAGTAATTCAGACTTCCTAGGCTGAATTCTGAGACAGCAGAAGCTGAGAAAAGTAGTTTTCGCCTGACTATGTTAGCACAGCACATGCAATTGTGTGACTCAGTTGTCTTTCTCACTAGCATGGGTACCTGTAGTAGCTGAGGTATCAGAGATCAAGATTGTAATTTATTAAATTCTTTTTTAGAGCATTATATCACCAGTGCTCATATATGTATTAGATTGCAATTCAGACATTTCTGTGATTTTTATCCTGATACCTCTTGTGGCCAGCTTGTTAATTTTGGATTTTTCAGTATGCTGTTCTCTGCTATGTTTTTGTGGGGTAGGAGGGAGGGTTAGTCTTTTCCTGTATCACACTGCTAGATAGTACTTACCGTTGTTTTCAAAGATAAACTTCTGTAACTGCTTGGGTAAGTTTTAAACATTATCCTTTATTTTATATAAGCAGAGGCTTTGCTTGGGAAATACAATCGTAATGTAGAATCACTAGGTATAAATGACACTGAACATTGCTTTAAAAAACATCAAGGGCTAAAATTTATGAATGTGTGCTATTATGTCACTGTATTTAATTACCCTGTAACATACAGCAATAGAACTTTTAAAATGTGGTTTACTTTAAACTTACTTAATTTTACCTACTCTCAAATCAGTGACATTTTTTTCCCCTTGTAAGATGGAGGAGAAATCAGTGTGGGTCAAAGCTGGAATTATTTCTGAATCTTGATCTTCAGGTTAGACTTCTTGAAGAAGCTAGGTAGTTCTTAATACTGCTATTTATGATAGTGATCTATGGAGATTTTTCACCACTTAAAACTTTCAATATGAAACTGCAGTTTTTTTGTTTTATATTTAAGTACCACACTGGCTGGTAAGTAGATTAACATATTCCATTGTTTCTAACTTTTTGAAAACCTGTAATAGGCAAAAATTATCAAGTGTGCTTATGGTCTTCCTGTAAAAGGGAAAATAACTCTCTTGAAGAATGAAACAGAAAATGAATTTTGACTTTACTAATTTGTCTGCAGATAAGTTAGTTCAGGATCGTTTTTTCTATACTTATGCATGCTCCTCTTAAAACTGTGTGCAGAAATCTGTTTATTCAAAGCATACTTGAATATACAGTGGGACTTTCCTTTGAAATAATTGTTTTGGCATCTACCAAGTCTGGTGCATTCCTTTAAACAAATCTTTTGTTTCTCACTGTTTTTCCTGTAACACTTTCACGAACAGGATTTAAACATTCTTCATTAAGTGTGACAGAAGCTATACTTTGTAATAATTTTTCATGCACCTAGGAAGTGGGTAATTATTTCCTTTTCATTTCCCTTTTTGAGAAGAGGAAAACATTGGTAGGAAGTTAAATGTTTTAAAGCTCAAAACATGTTTCTAATTTGCATAGTGTATGCAGCTGTAACTCTTTCTGGACAAATGACTTTTATGTCAAATGTATACTTAAGTTTTTGTCACTGTTAAACTGAAAAAATATTACACTTGCTCTAACATCTCTATTTTATATTAAATAATCACATAGTGATTAGTAATAGATGCTGCATAAGATGCCTTTTTTATTATGGTCACCTACAGTAGTGACCTTAGATTGTATAGTTAGCTCAAATTTCATGTTGCTGCAGTGACACTAGGGTTGCCACCAGCTGCATCATGTAGCAGAGATATTTGAATATTCTTTGCCATAGATAATCACTAAAATATGCAGTACTGTGAGATTTCTTGCATGGTTTTTAAGAAAATTACTTTTAGTGTTGCATATTTTAAATTTAGAAGTAA
>VYZR01030296.1:0-11573 GCA_013400675.1 Oxylabes madagascariensis
GGGACAGTGGAAGGTGTCCCTCAGACCACCTTTGATCTTCCTTTCATCCCAACAAACTCTGACTCCATTAAATAAAAACCTCGTTCTCCACATTTCCACATCACCCCTGTGAACCTTGGAAGGGACTCCCAGCAGTGCCTAAGAATTCATCAGTTGCTCATTATTTTATACAGGTTAATTCACCCTGATTAACAAACATTTTGCAGCTATTTTGTGCTTCCCACACACCTTGAGGACTGTATCACCTGTAGGGTCACAGGTTTAGGATTTTTTTTTTTCTTTTCCTATTTAACTGCCATTTCTGAAAAGTTAAAAAAAATTCTAAGAGGCAAAGCAGTTTTCCCTGAAGTAGTTTTCTAAATTTTTATGGTGTTTTTGCAGCTGTGACAGGTACAAGAACTGTCCCACTGAGTGAAGATGTGACCATAATCCTGATGGAGCAGGATGAAAAATACTTCTGTGATTAACAATTTATTATCATGAAAAATGCAGCTGTATTATGCCAAAACTACGACTCGAGGGAGAGCAAAGATAAGGATGAAATCAGCAGGTGTTTGGGGTTGTTTTAATTTCTAGTTCCTTCTAACAAGACAGCAGGATTTGTTTAACTCAAATATTAAAGATATCCTCCCAGGCAAGCAGAAGTTACGTGTTCATCCTCTGACACATCCTCTGTGACTAAGGGAAAAACAAAAGGAAATAAAAAATTAAACTTGAACACAGGAGCCTTTGGAAAACCACAGGAGCTGCTCAGAAGCAGCCTGGTATTTCTGTGATCTTTAAAGAATGACATTTTCCACTGCAGTTACAGAAGGAAGAATGGAAGATAACTTCAAAAATATTTTCTAAGAATGTTCTGGGAGGGCAGGAAAAAACCCAAAGCAATTACAAGAAGTTTTCTGCACGTCAAAGAACAAATTGAGTGTACCTGGAAATTTCAAAAGGATTTTTAAAAAATACTAATAAAGATCATGGAATGGGTTTGGTTGGAAGAGACTCTAAAGATCTAATCTTTAAAGATCATCAGATACTAAGATCTTTAAAGATCATCTAATTCCAACCCCCCCCACGACCCCAGGTTACTCCAAGCCCTGTCCAATCTGGCCTTGATAAAGTAATAAAAGATAATAAAAGGAGCCACAGGAGAGGATGGAATTTATCCCAAATCCTGTATTTTTGGTGAGTTTAATGCCTGACACACTGTAATTATCTTAGACATTAATTAGTGACACATCAGCAGCATGCTGGCATTTAAAGCTTTAAAGGTATATAACAACAGAGTTTTGAGGATGTATTTTATTTATTTATTCACACGGACTGACCTGTTTTGATTAAAGGGGCAAAAAAGTCAGCATTAGAAAATAATTCTTGAAAATATTTTAAATTCCTGAATATTCCAGGCAGTGGTTTTTGGGTTAGGAATTCCCACTTGCTGAAAGCCAACACAGTTCTGCATATCCTTCTAACTTCTGCTACACAAATGTCTGGATTTGCCTTTTTTCCAGCAGGGGAGATGAAAACATCACTGCAGAGCAGGGGATAAGAACACAATTCCACTTTGGCAGCTCAGGAATGAAGATACAGATGCTCATTAAGGAACAACCTCTCCTGAAACCACCTCCTGTGAAGAATTCCTGCACTTCACCTGCTCTGGCTGAGGTGAGGAGCTTTTATGTTGGGATCGATCCCAGAAAAAACTCCCAAAAATGTGTTTCAAGTTGTTCTATACCTTATATAGATCCTGAGCCTTTCCGAAGGGGAGAGCATCCCACAGCTATGGGAAGCTTTATGGGGTGGGCTGTCTTTAGTGGGGCTCCATGGCTGAGATCAGGGGTTAGAGAGGCCCTGCTGATCTCACCTGCTCTGAGCTGATTTTCTCTGCGTTACACAACCCCAGGCAGGAGCTGTTCATACTTTCCACTGCCTGCCCCAGCAGCTGCTTCATCCTGGAGCCTCAGGAAAATTCAAGCCTTTCATCAGAGTTTCCATGAGCCAGGCAATGCTGGCTCCCAGCTGGGTGGGATCTGGCCCAAAGGCCAATGGATCCTGCAAAGGAATGGCCACACACCCCAAAAACTGGGCAAACACCCCAGCAATTCCCACTGATTACCTCTCCACAAGTCCTGGTTGCCACAAGAAACTCTCTCTTACTATTTACCATCATAGCCTGCAAGAAATGGACATTTTAGTTCTTATTTCATTTTCTATTTCCATAATAATGGACATTTTAGTTCTTCTTTCATCTTCTTTTTCCACAGTAATGGACATATTCCTACTGCAGCCTTTAGTAATTGACAGCAGTTCTATACTAAAATAATCAGATGGGAGTTGTTCTTAATGTTATTTAATAATATTATCTCACTTGTTAGGTCATCAGAAAGGAAGAGGATATTTTACCTACAAACCCACAGAAGTGTTTTGTTTAACTATATGGATTATGAATGGCTAAAAAAATACAAATAGGAAAAATATCCATTTATTATAACAATACAACTTGGCACTTCACCAACTCAGCTTCCTACCTTCAGAGAAAGGAAACAGCACCTCCAGGAAAAAAGGGAACAATTCTCCTGCCTCTCAGCCACTTTTTCTTGGAAAACAGCCTGAATTTTAAGAGGCCTCCACACAAACAGCCACTTGTTTAGAAATCAGGACCAAACCTTCAGGGAAGTTTCCAGAATGGTTTGCAGTCCAGGCAAAAAAATAAAGTGATTTTTGTTTACTTGGCTACATCTAAAAGTCAAAAACTTACGTTGATGGGGGGTTTTATGCCGATTTTTTTCCAAGCTGTGTGATACAGACAATATCAATAAATCAATTTATCAAAACACCCTGAACTCACACAGCTGCCACTCCTACACCACTGCTGTAGCAGAGGTACTGTCTCAATTTCCCTGCTGCCTTTTGCATTTCAGTCACAAAAAGGAACTCAAATCCAACTCCTGAGGTTTGGACTCTCAGCTCAATAACCAGGAGTTGTTTGCCAGCACCAAAATAACTCCAAAGAAAACCTCAAAAAGCAAAATCAAATCCAGCTCTTCACTTGTGGCCCTCTGAAAATCTGCCCAGGGAAGAGGGAAGTTACATTTTAATAAATGAAATTCACTGAGTATTGACAGCTCGGCTTTTGGGAGCGGTAATCAATGACTGCCATAATTAATGAAATTAATTCTGCTTATCTCTGGCAGGAAAAATCGCTGTGAGGAAAAGACCAAAGGTCTAAAGCAGGTACTTGTGGATGATTCTTCTCCCACCTAAAGCTGGCAGAACCTCACAAACTCTGTTTAGGATATTGCCACCTCCTAAATCCCTGTGCTTGGCAGGTACCACTCACCAATCCCCTCAGTTTCAATTCTGGGATTCTCAAACATTCTAGGACAATGACTGCCAGAGTTTAATTATGCACTACACCCACAAAAAAACTGTAAAATGGTATTTCAGATCTCAGTCCCAACTTCAGGTTCATTGAACACAACCCATATTTCAATCATTCCCAGCATATTTCCATATTTTACGAGGAAAAAAGAGCACCTGGTCAGAACAAGATATAAAAACCCCAATGAAAACCACCCCAAATGGCCACGGAGGAAAGTGTTTAAATATCATTAATAAACCAAAATTAAACCAAACCCACCCAGGGCAGGGTTGGAGCTGGATGATACTTGGGGTCCCTTCCAACCCAAACCATCCCAGGATTTTATGTTTTCACACATAAGAACAATCCCCAGACTCCACTGGAATTTCTGGTTAATATATGAATTTGCATCATTTTTAAAAATTATTTCCCTCATTTTCAGTTCTCCTGGCCTTCAGTTATGACACCAAATACTGTTATGTATTAATAACCAATATTATTTATAAATGTATAAACACTGCTTATTAAAACTTTGAATAAACTACTGAATAAAGCAAGAAATCATCACAGAATTAAAACTTCTGGTGCTAAAAAGACTTTATCATTTAAGCCTATTCTGCATGGGACAGTTCAGTCACTGCTGCTATTATTTAGTTATTATAATAATTATTATTAATAATTATTTAATGCTGATGTTATTGAGGGGTGTTTGGCCTGAGATTCTCACCTCTAAAACACTGCACTTCTTTTCATATTTTTCATTAATGAATGGGACAATAATCCTGGGAACGAAGCTCCATTTGCTCCTACAAAAGCCAGAAAGGAAATAAGGACAAGCCCTCCACAGCACTGGGATGTAGATTTGGTGTTCCCAGGGATTTCACCCATGTTCTCCTAAATTTCCACTTGCTTCTCCAGGAAAGTACAATTTTCAATCCTGGCACAGCTCAGACCTGCTGTGGGATCTTTCCTGCAGGCTTTGAGCCAATGATGGCAGCACTGGATCCTATGGAAGTAATTTTTTTAATATCTCCAACCCTGAGGCTATTCATGACGGTTTTACAACACTTTTCTAGGTTTAGGGATTTGTAAGGCATCCAACAATCATCTTGTGCAGCAAGAGTTATCTGAATATTTCAACAAATATATAAATATATTTCAGTATTATTTCTACCTATAAAAGTATTTGCATTGTTTGCTTGAAGCATTGACTGATCAGCCCACTTTGAGGACTTAAAGGAGTGGATTTTTGACGGAGAAATAATTATTTTGGAGACCTACAGAAGGTCCAAGTGTGATATAAACCTGAAGCTGCTCAAAATACCTCCACATAACTAAATACTTCCAGAAGTTCTATTAAAAAGCTTTTCATAATGGAAGGTTTCTAATTATTTTGTAACGGTTTTAGTGTTCAAAGTAAATCCAGACTATTGAGATGTGATTTTGAACCACAGTCTTAAGCCTGGGCTTCAATTGGAAAGCAAAAGCATTAAAAACTATAAACACTGTCACAAAAAAAAGAGATTTTTTTTGGCAGAGAAAGAATGAAAACCTTCAAAATATATGCAGGTGTCAATAATTTAGTTTTACATTCCCCTTAGGGAATACTCTGCCAAAACCAGAGCTGTGGTCACAAAAATCTATAAACATGTAAAAACACTCATCCTCTTGGAAATCTACTTTGAAAATGTTTTCTTTTTAACGTGATCTAAGAGGCTTAAAAAACGTGAAGTAAAAGGATTACAAGGCATGTGGCTGAGGCAGGAAGAGATTACCAGAAAATCGAGATCATTTGTAAAGAAAGTTTTGTAAATACTCCTGAGAAATCCGCTAAACTTCCTGCAAAGCAGAAGTAATTCTTTAAGTACCTCAAAAACCCCAAATCCACCTCATGATTATTTCAGTAGCCTGCAAAGCAATTAAAAAACGTCTAAAAGCAAGGCTCCTTTAACAGCTTTATTTGCAGCCGAGTTCACAAAAGGCTTTTCTGCAGTGAAACCACACAAAGCTGAGGGAAAAGAAGAATTTGGGAGCTGGAATTCCCAGGATTCAGCTCACCTGCAGCTCTGCTTTTCCTTGGTTACACAACTCACTTTGTTGGCCTTTATCTTCAAGCACAAATATAATATTTCTATTTTTTTTTTTAATAAATAATTGCAGAGAGTGTTTACCAGCCAGTTCTGGGGGTTTGGTGAGGACACAGACAGGCTCAACTCCAATTTTGAGTGCGCTTCCAGCAAGCTGAATTTCTTGAATAATTCAGTTTTCCAGCAAAGTTTTCCCAGAGAAAAACTGTTCCCATGACAGAACTGCCTGCTTTCAGTTTCTCTATGAATATAAGCTGTGGTTAATTATGGAAAACTTCCTGCTATGTTCATTGATTTGCAAAAATTCGCAGATTAAGGTAATTATCATAGAATCCTTAAGGCTGGAAGTGACTTTCCCAGCAGAACCATCATGAAAATAGGAGAAAATATGGTCTAAAATATGGAAATAGGTCTAAAATATGATTTTTAAACACCTAAAATGTCCCCAAGTGCCACATCCAAACACCTCTGAACACTCCCAGAGATGGAGACTCCACCACCTCAAAATCTCAGAAATATTTCCAAGGAATTGAAGGAACTCCACCCATCCTGAGGAAAGCTGTCTCCATCAAAAATCTCTCCTAGCCCTAAAACCCAACGATTTTCTTACAAATGAAATTCTTTGTAGGAACTCTTTGTGCTCCTCTTTGCCACTGCTCAAATGAAAGGTGCCCACACTGAATGGGAGATAATATTTGGGTAATAACCTCCTTAGCAAGGGGCATAAATGAAATTATCTCACTCCCGTGAGTGTGCCAGAATTCTGAAATTCAGCAGGGAAGTGTGGCACATCCCTTGGGATAACAGGAGCCAGGGAAGTGCTTTCTTTACCTGCTGCACTTGGCTTGGATTTGACAGCACAAATTCCACAAAAAAACCCTGAGTGTCCTCTGCTGGCGTAAAACAGCTCCTAAAAATGGAATATCACACGAGGAGGATGGAAAAATACAAAAACCTAATTGCTAAATTAGCTACTGACATCTTTTCTTAAATAAATGAGTACACAGGAACACAGTTTTAAAAATAAACTTGTCTGTGTGATGGATGAAGAAAAGTTACAATTCCTCAAGCACACAATCAACATTGAAGCTACCAAAAGCTGCAGATCCAATGTAAAAGACAGTTCAGAAAAACCAAAATTTTCCAAGGTAATTTGCCAACTTGAAGATTAGAAGAAGGGTTTTATTTGAGGTAATTTCTTGTACTTCAATAAAAAGAAAAAATACAGAATTTAAAGGAATTCCTGAACTGTGCTTTAGAAAACTTGAGAGTAAGTACTTCGGTGTTGTCTGGAAGATTTTGGGACCGGTATTAAAAAAAACTGTTCATGAAGTATTTTTATTTCGTCTGACAATAAACTGTTATTTAGCAGAACTATTACCTTGATAGGCAGGTCTGGTTTTAAGAGACCAATCACAAACCATCTAAAATTTCCGATTTCTCAACTGGGATTATCAACACCTTAAAAAAAAAAAAAATTAAAAAATGAAAGGAGGAAGAAGAGGAATATTGAAGCAGTACTTCAGAACAAATCACAGTTTGGGAAGGGCAGAAAAGAAATGGTTGTCAGTAGCAGTCTTGTCTCACCTTTGATTGGATCAGCTCTCCTCAAATAGGGCAATCCAGGATTATTAAGGGGCCCAGGGAAGGGGAAAAAAAAAAATTTAACTCTAGAGAAAAGGTATTTTAGGAGTGTTACGTCAGCTGGGAAAAGCAGAATGCTGACAGAATAGAACCAACCCACTGTTCATATCAAAATTCAGAGTATTTACAAACACTACGTGTGAGGAGTCCTTCATCAGCACCAAATTCCACACCTTTGCTGCATCTGTTTGAGTTTTCTGGGCACATTCTACACCAAACCAAGGGAATTTGCTTAAAATTCACCTCCTAACCAACTGCAGCCTTGTAAAGTTACCTTGGAGTCTTTCTCAGCTGGTCCAGACAGTGACATTTCAGAGTGACCACCATCACCTCACACATCTGAGTGACAAAACTGCATTTCCTTGGACACCAGAACCACCAAACACTCTGAAAACTGGATACACCATAGGACAATGCACTATTTTCCTCATTTTTAATGTAACTTTGCTTTTCTTAAATCATCCAAATGCAGAAGGCACCTTTCACACCTCCAAAATCTGGGATACAGCCTTTGGGCCTCCTTCCACTTTCTCTCTCTGCACCTTCCTGACATTTGGCCAACAAAACAAATTTAAAATGCAGCCAGTCCATGTGTGTTCCTATAAAAGTCACTTATTTCCAAAGAATTATTGCCAGCTCTGTAACTTTATTAACTGAAGCTAAATTATGTATTTCAGTGACCAGACACCTAAACTGAATTTGCATCTGTTAAAACTCTGTGTGCACCTACCAGATTTATAAGTCACCAAGTATCAAGAACCTTCACCTGCCTTTTTTTAAAGTTTACTGTTATTTATAAAACTTTGAGACTTTTCCTCCCTCCTGCAGACAGATATTTATTCAAGTTCAAGACAATTCTTCCATTCTTTACCTTAGGAATGTAATTTATGCAGTATCTGTACATGTTGTTCTCCATGGTGAAGATAACACAGTTTATGCTGAGATTATGAAACTCAATTTGTTACCACTGCCTAATTTTTCGAGTCCATTCCGTTTAACTCAAATCTGTTTAAAAACTAAGCACCTCCTTCAGTACAAAAGGGTTTGAGAACAAAAACCAACGACAAGAACAAGGGAAAAAAGACCAAACCACCAACATCGGGTGCAGCAAACAAAACTCAGCACAAAGCTCAGGGGAGGGTGGTCCAGGGATATTTTATTTCACTTCTGTTTTATGCAGAACTTCACCCTGAGCTACGGGTTCAGGAATCAAAGGAATCAAGGTAACATAGCTGGCGGTGTTGAAAGTCCCAGAATCATGGAATCACCGAGGTTGAAGAGCCCTCCCAGCCCATGGAATCCAAGCTGTGCTCAATCCCCACCTTGTCCCCAGCCCAGAGCTCTGAGTGCCACCTCCAGGTGACACCTCCAGGGATGGGCACTCCAAAGCTCCCTGGGCAGCCCCTGCCAAGGCCTGAGCACCCTTTCCATGGGGAAATTCCTGCTGCTGTCCAAGCCGAGCCTCCCCTGGGCCAGCCTGAGGCCGCTCCCTCTCCTCCTGTCCCTGTTGCGGGGAGCAGAGCGCGGTTCCCCCCGGCTCCACCCGGAGCTCGGAGCGGGCTCAGCCCAGCCCGGCCTCGGGACGGGGCTCCCGGCAGGACCGAGGGGGCGGGCGGGGACGCGCAGCCACCGCCTCGCCCTCTCACCCCCCCGCGACACCTCCCGAGGGCGGAGGCGGCCACAGAGCACCGCGACAGCCCCGGCCGCGCACACCGCCCTCCCCGCACGGCTCCCGGCCCGGCTCACCCGGCACGGGCCGTCCTGGAAGACGCGCGGGTCCAGGTTGCAGGCGATGGTGGCGGTGGGCAGGTCCCGCAGCGCCACCGCCTCCATGTCGCGGTCAACGAAGCTCCACTCCGCGTCCGTCTCCTCCTCCTCCTCCCCTTCCTCCTCGTCTTCCCCGGGCGGCGGCGGCTGCTGCGGCGGCGGCTCCTCCATGGCCGGAGCCGAGCGGAGGCGGCCGCGGCGGCGTCGTTGGGGCGGCTTCTCCCAGTCCCCGCCCGCCATCTTGTTTCCTTCGCCTCCGCCCCGCAGCAGCCAATCGGAAGCCGCCGCCGCGCCCCCTCGTGCGCCGTCTCAGCCAATAGGAAGCCGCCGCCGCCGCAGCAACAGGTGGCGGGTGAGGTCGCGTCCGCCATGTTGCGTGAGGGCAGCGCCGTGAGGGAGCGGCGCAGGTCCAACCCACAAAATAAAATATATACGTATTAAATATACTCTCTTTACCGTCTATACTGTATATGTAGTATAGATTGTAGATGTAATACACGTACGCGCTATATATAATGCGCTATAAGTGAAAATTTACCGTCTATAATATTTATATATACCGTATAGTGTAGCTATATATTGTATATTTATACGTTATATGTAATATACTATATATAAAAATATCCTGTGTACACTGTGCTGTATGTCCATGTGGTCGATATCTCATGTACAGAGTATAGTATATAAAAAGGTGCTTTATGTAACAACATACTGTATGAATATGTGGGAACGTGTATAACATACAGTATATATAATACGTATAAAATATGCTATATATATATATAAAAAAAAATCACTGTATATATAATGCTATATTATTGTTAGAGAGAAAGACAAGAGCTCCATGTCCCATCCCTGGGAGTGTTCAAGGCTTGGTTGGATGGAGCTTGGAGCAACCTGGTCTATAATATAAATGCTAAATATTTATATAAAAATACCAGGTGAATATAAAAATTCCTCACTCAAAGACTTACAAGTCAGATGAAAATTGCCACTGTGTGTGTTGTAATTCTCTTATCTGCCTTAAGGACGGGCTGACCACCCCTGCTGTTCTGCTGGTTAGTGCTTGGCTGGTTAGTCTGACCTAAGGGATGTAGAGAAATATTTTGTTATATTTTTGAAATATAATTGTATATGTGCCTATATCCATATAAAATATTTTATATAGTATCATGCTTGTCTTTATCTATTTATTTTTATATATACATAGCACCACCTTCCAGGGGAAGGCCCAAGAAGGAGCTTCAGAAGTCACAGAGTTTTTTTATTAAGTTATTGTGACGTTCACTCATCTCCAAACTTCCCACACCAAATTTCTTCCGACTCTCTGATCATTTTTGGAACCATTTAAGTCTTTTTCAGAGGGATAAGCTAAATACAGGGTGGTTTTGTGATCACTTGTGTTAGGTGACGTAAATCTTCACGTTCTCAGATCCAGACAAATGATCTCTTCAAAGAAAAGTAACTTCTCTGAGCAAGCCCAAAGTGTTTAATGTTAAATCCAGCCAAACCAAAGCCATTTTTAACCACATTCTTTGACGCCAGAGCTGCTTCCTGACAGAGCTGGTGACACTTTCCTCTCTGACGAGCATCTCTCTGGATTCTCTGCATCAGCAGCTCCAACGCCCTGTAGAAATTCCACCTGAGGAATCCGAATGGAAATCGGCTGTTGCCCAGAATTTTTAAAAAATCCAGAAGCAAAAGGCGCCAGCAATAAATTCCTGTCACTGCAGCCTGGCATCTCGCTGGTAGGAAAAGCACTGGGAAATATTCACTGCCCACTGCTGCTGATGGCACCGGCTGGTTATTGCAATTCAGGTGTCAGATTTGAAGAGGAGAAGACGTTATTAATTATATTTTATGTAATTAACTGAGGCTAAAGGTCAGCTGAGATCAGCCTCAGCGAGCCCTGCGTGGCTCCAGAGCCAAAGGACCTCTTTGCCCTAAGAGCTTAAAAGTTCTAAGCATTAATTCAGTCACAGACGTCAGAAAAAAAAATAAATAAACCTGAATCTCCCTAATCTGAGGATTTAATTGTTCATCCTTTCTTCTTGCATAGGAAGGGAACGCGATGGCCGCTTTTGACTGGAAGAGATGGCGAGACAGGAAAAAAAAAAAAAAAGGATTTTCCCCGCAATGTTTGGAGCCAATCGTTCACTGTAAGTGAGGGTGATTAACGCTAATGATTTACCCGCAGGAAAAGCTGAATCGCTGAGTGCTGCCTGGAGCAGAGCCAGGGAAATGTTCCCAACACGGACACCACCATCTAGTGGCACAATGAAACCTCCACGGATTCTTATTGCAGGGATCGACCTCCAAAAATCCGCGTTTCTCAAGGGAAAAGTAGCTGGAAAATTAAAATAAAATAAAATAAAATAAAATGAAAATATTTGGTTATAACTAAATGGAGAAAGAATAAACATCACAGAATCCCAGAATTATCAAGGTGGGAAGCGATCTTTAAGATGATCCAGCAACGCCAGCATCACCCCAAACCCTGTCCCCAAGGGCCACATGTCCACTCTTTCCATGGAATTTTTTTCTAAAATCCAATCTGAACCTTTGGGTTGTGCTGCTACAGACATTTTGCTTAAGGAGCCAAAGTCATGAGATACTTTCATCCAATACAGCTGGAAGTAGTGAATGTAAGTGGTGGATTCCTTGAATGCTGTTGATAAAAACACGAGCAAATATTGAAAAGTGATTATTTAAAAAAAAAA